>VZRL01001399.1:1192654-1245328 GCA_013397895.1 Origma solitaria | reverse complement strand
TCCCCGGGCAGGACGGCCGCCATCCCGCCTCCATGCCTCCCGCCTCCAGCCCTCAGCCCGGCGCCGGCCGCGGGGCGAGCAGCCGCGGGCAGCGGGGCCCGGGCGCAGCCGGGCGGACGTGTCCCGCTTCGTCGTGGTGGCGATTTTCAGCCCGCCCTGACGGGCTGCGGCGGGAGGGTCGAGCTTCCCAGAGATCGCGTTGAGTCACTCAGTTTGAAACCCAGCTGCAAGCCGGCGATGATTTAAAAAAAAAAAAAAAAACCCAAAAAAAAACCAGCTACTTGGATGTATTTAGCACCTCATGCACTTTTAAGAGAAGCCCGTGAGGGAGTTGGAAAATAACTTGCTACTTCACGGCAGCGTATTTGGCAAATCATTCATGAATGATGCCCTCTGACGGCGGTTCTCCGCTGTCCTGGCTTATATAAAATGTAGTAGGTCTGCCCTGCGGACCCTTTAAAATCATTACAGACTCTGTGGTTTAACATGCTGCTGTTTTTGGCATGTGAAGTTGTTCTGTAGAAGCATCATCGCAATCGTTTTCAGTCACCAGCTAAAAAATTATTCATCGTATTTGTATAAAATATGTACCAGCGCTAAAATAAACAGCTCTTTAATTTTTTTATTTTTTATTTTTTGCTCTGTCCTTCGAGCTATTTCGGTGACCACAGCCTTGCAATTTTTAAAAGAAAAAATTGTGTTCATCTTCCTGATGTTTTGTCCAGAGTGTTGTTTAGAAGGTGTCTCAGCTGCATGAGAGATGACTTAGAGACATGTTCTCTCTCACAGTGTATTTGTAACTTCTTCAAGCTTCTTTAATCATAAAACTGAAAGTATTATTTGGAAATTCAAGTGTAGAAGAAAAGGGTAGAGGATACCTGACATCATAAGCATGTATGACAGCTGCACATAAATCTGTGGAAACACACTGTTGGTTTGTCTGAGACAGATTTTGCACTGTGTATTTGCATCTATCTTTTGACTGTGTGTGAAGAAATGCATAAATTTAACCTTTGGGCTTTTAGAATTTCTATAATTCAAAAAGAAATAATGGAATTAAACTTAATGTGGAATCGTCTGTGTTTTAAAGTTGTTTCACAGCTCTTAATTTGTAAGATCTGTTAATGAACTGTAAAAATAATCTGTGCAGCAATTATCTAAAATGTCAACAGCTGAGTAGGTTGTATGGCAGTTCAGGATATTTCACCGTTAAAGGTGAGGAATAATCACTATCATTAGGTGGAATTTATGACTAGTATTCTTGTAGTTGTGTCAAATGTGTATGTTTAAGATGAATAGGACATGCCATTTCTGCTGTTACTCACGGGACTTCTGCCTGGGACCAACCCAGACACTTCATGAATGGTGAACTGACCTTTTGGACAAGAGCGAGAGGAACTAAAGGCATGTGATTATAGAATTTACCTTGAGAAATGAGAAATAGTGCTGTGAATCTAAGGCTTTGGCAAGCTGTTTCCAACAAAGAGACAAATTTTGCCTCACTTTCCTGACTATTTTAAATAGAGATATATGATTGAAAGAAGAAATGAATATATAGTCTTAGTAGAAAAGTCATTTAGACTCTTAAGTTCAACAAGGACATCTTATTGCAGATATTTATTTAGATGAGTTCATAATTGCATGGCTCCCCATATATGCAACTTACTAAACTTCTGAAGAAAATTATGCTCAAAATGTATTGAAAAATAAGAACTTGGTTTGTAATTAACAGAGTGATAAGTGCTTGACTTGCATCTTCCTGAGTTATTTAACAGCATTGGAATCTAGATCTGTTTACCTGATTAAAAGAAAAATGTGTATTTTAATACCTGTGTATTGACTGTGTGCACCTTTTTCTCAGAAATAATATATAATAACAGTAGTTAGTATTTACTAAATACTGCTTGCTGAGTCTAATTAATTGTTTGGGATTGTAGTAGCTAGGCAGTGTTAATATTTAAAGATAGATATGTTGTTTTTATGTTTTTTTATCTTCAGAAGAATAACAGTTAAATACTACTCCCTGGAAAGTAACTCAGCATACTTTTAAATTTAAGACAGAATGCTAGATTGGAAATACAATACTAATTTGTTTTGCATGCATGTATTTTTAACACCCACAAGCTCTTTTAAGAATGTTTCTCACAGTGTATCTATAAACTTCTTGAAGCGCAGTTGATGTTCTGTTCTATAGAACTGAAGTTTCAGTCAGACCTTGTCTTTAATGTTCTGCCAGTCTCATAGTGTAATTTCTGACACCTGTTTCATTCAGTATCAGGCATGGATTCTTATTAATCTGATTTCAGAAAGCAGTGTGTTTCCTCTATGTGTAGTGAACTTTTTGTTCTAATTTCTCATATAATCCTTTCCCCACTTTGCTCTTAGAAATACTCAAGGAGTCATGTCTCTTAGTAATTGTTACTATGTTAATCGTGCTTGTGCCATAATTTACATGGTTTTTATGGTCTCATTGATCTAGTATGCATTAGTTACTGTGGTTTTCATTGTGTTGCTAGACGCTTGGAAGGGAATGATAGCCTAACAGGCACTTGTATTGTTAATATACTAGCATTTTAAATGAAAAAATAAATGTGCAGTTCATTGTTATGTGTAAATAAGACTTTTTTTTTTTTTGGTGGGTTTTTTTGTTTGTTTGTTTGTTTTTTAATAGGGACTCTTCCTTTAAACTTCTGCATATTAGAGGCAGTAGATCCAGTTTTCTAATAACTTCCATACACAACCAGAAAAAAAGCAATAGGTAGACTTTTTTTTTGCAGCAGAAACCCAAAGAAAAAAAAACCCAGCAACATGAAACTTGTTTGGATAGGACTCTAGCAGTTACCAAAATTGTGTACTCAATAGGAAGGGTAAGTGCAGCACAGGCAGATTTTCTGTTCCTTTCCTCTTCTCGATTTTCACTGTGTCTGTGTGATTTAGACACTTGGTTAGAGATGCTAGTATAGATATCTGCTTTTATTTTGGAAAGCAGGTCCTGGGGCATTGATGTTTCTTCAGCATTTGGCACCCACCAATACTGAAGCTTCCTGAAAGTGAACACTAGGTGTCATGTTACCACAAACATCCGTGTCTTGTCTTCTCCCTCTCTATCTTTTCAGGGTCACCATCTAATCTTGATGTTTCTGTAAAATAGATGACCACCATTAATATTCCACACCAGTACTTTAGTAAGTTTGGAATCCATCCAGTCATACTGTATGTGACAGTCAGAAGCTTCAAATTTTCCTGCGACTTTTATGAAAAGTTTTCAGTACTGAGATGGCATGGATTTCAAGATTATTTCCAAGATCTGTCTATGCCACAATACCAATCAATAGGATATACTTAGTAATTGAAGCTTTTTCTCCCAAATGCTCATTTTCTATTAAACTTCCTTGCTTATCAAAAGCTGATTTCAGAAACTTTTCTGTAAAGTAAACAGAATTTGTCTTCTGATTTGGGGATGGCAAACAGATGCTGGAGCTTCATGACAGGGAGAAGGTGTCGATGTACTCTGCTGTGAGATGCCTAATAATTATTTCCTAGTGTAAATTTTGTTGTCTTCCCACTTATTTGGGAAGATGTTTTTTTCCCCCTAAAAATCAGTGAAATTAATAATTTCAAGATCCTATTAACTTTACGAAGCAGTAACTAAATATCAGTGCAATCAAATGTTTCATTTTTCTTCACTTGGCTTCCTTGATTTCACAAACCAAATCTGAATATGGCTTTTACCTGTACATATCTCCATGAAAACACTTATCAAAGTGATAAAAAAAACATAAGCTTATGGCTTTAACATCTTAATGGAAATAAGACTTGTGCCCACCTGCTGCTCAGGAAAAGAACAGCATTGGTATTCCTCTTACACCTCAGATCTGTGTTTCATATTGTAAGCAGGGTTTTTTTTCTGATGTTTTAAACATTTTATGAGATGAATATAAATAGACTCACTCTCACTTGAGAGTTCAGAGACTGCTGAGAATAGAAACGGTAGTAGAGCTCAGCAGAAAGGAACAGGGCATGACCATGTTCCTACAAAACTGACACCTAATATTGCTTGGCAGTGGCATCACAATAATAGAGACAGCAAACACAAATCAGACTCATTCAGGTTGAAAGGGACCTTGTGAGGTCTGCAAGCGTAACCTTCCCCTGAAAGCAGTGACCATGTGGAATTCAGATTGAGTTGCTCAGGTCTTTTCCCAGGGCATCTTTAAAACCTCCAAGGATGGAGACTGCTCAACCTCGCTGTGCAAACTGCTCCTTGCTGGGTTGTTTTCATGGAGAACTGGAGGATGCTCTTAGTTCCTCCCGCAAAGCCACTGCTTCTTTGTGTTCAAGGCAGCCCAGCTTACCCAGCTGCTCCTCACAGGGGAAGTGCTTCAGGCCCTGGCCCTTTTCAGTGAGCTTCAATGGGACTTGCTCTCATTTGTCAGTGTTTCGTGTGTTGCAGGACCCAAAATTGGGTGCAGTGTAATGAGTCCCAACTAAAGGGAAATGATTACATGGATTGCTCTCTGTTGTTGCTAATCCTGTCAGCCTTTGTGGCTGGTATTGTGCACTGGTGACACCTGTCTATCAGGACAGAAGGATCCCTGGTTCTCTTCAGTATATACTCTCTTCCTCACACCTCACAAATACCCCCCTTCCATGTTGCAGGGAGAAATCTGAAGTATTTAAAAAGCAGATGGCTAGTATAAGTGTCTCTTCTTTCTTGAGTTGTGAGTGAATGCATAACTCCTGGAGAATTTGGCAGATTATTGCACTTGCTTTTTGGTGTGCTGCTGTTGCTGACTTTTTTGGTGTTTTTTTTCACCACCAAAAGCAAGGAAAGGCTCATGCTGACTTTCATCTGAAGTTAAGATTCATTTACAATAAAAACTGCATGTTAAAGTAGTTGGAACAATTTAGTGGACTTACTCATCCTTCATAATACAGATGAAGCTGACAGTTAAAGCCAACTGAGGCCCTAGATTGTGTTTCACTCGAGACACTCTTTGTCAGTAATACTCTTACTACAGATATGATCTAAATTTTATTGGTCTGTTTTTCTTGATAACGGGAAACTGATTCTACTGTTTTGTGCTCCTCTGTACCTGCTTGTCTGAACTTTCTGTCTGAAGAGCAGCATGATTCCAGTGGGAGCTGTCATGCTGGAACCTTCTGCCACTCTTTATTTATGTATATCAACAGGCAGATTTCTGTAATGAGATCTACAAACTCTCTAAAGCATATAACCTTGAAGAACTGGAACCCTTTAGCGCAATCTAATCAATATTATCTCATTTATCATCTCTTTGTGAAGTTCAGATTTTTATGGGGACAAAATGCATTTGTAGTATTTAGAGACGTTCTGGGCAGGAAAATCAATGCAACATCAGGTTTTTTTATACTGTGTTTAAAGAGACATTGTATATGTTAATGCTGTATGATGCACTAAAACCATTAACCTTGTAATGCTTTCTTCCACCATGCCAAACTTGCATGACTGTTTCATGCCTGTTGTTTTGGGATTTTTACCTTTGCAGAGTTTGTCTGAGAATTTTAAGTCACTGGATGATTAAAAACTGAGGAGAATTTTCTCCCTAAACAGGCAAGTTCTGTGTAATGCCATCTGCTGTGCAAAGTGCATCTGGAGTAGCTTTTTTCCGTAGGTGCCCAACATCCACACTGTAAACACACTTCCCAGAGTCTGAGTGGTTGAATTCCATAGCACTTCCTTGATTGAAATCAGTACTGACTTCTGCACTTTACTTAACACAAGGTGCAGCAGAGAGGCTTAATAGTTTTGTTGAGGACCACAGAAGCAGTCTTATACAGAGCTGGAATCAAAACCTTCTGGTGTCAAATATTTGTCGTCAGCTCTTGATGATTTTTCCTTGCCACGAAATGGTAGTTTGTTGGTTTTACCTTCTGATGGGAATTTTCTTTTATGCCCAGGTTTTACAGGGGTTCTGACTACAATGGAATGAGTTCAAATGGGGCTCAGAGAAGCTCAGCTTCTGTTTTGTGGTGGTTTGTTCTCACATAGGCAGTGAAAAAACCTGTGTGTTGGTTGTACTGTGCATGCTGGTGGACAGCAATTCCACAGTGATACAGCACTGGTTCTTACCAACCCATGTTAACATCTATCTGTACACCAGAGAAACTGGAAACAGTAACATGATACGTTTCACAGTACACTGTGAAGTGGGTCAACATTATTGTTCTGGCTTTTACCAGTGGAAAAACTGAAGGAAACAGATTTCAGTTAAGGTTTTGAGTTGGTTTTGTGGTTTTCTTTGTAAATTTGGACTGAGGAAATTGTCTTTCAGTACTTCACATTTTGTCAATACCTGACAAAACTTCCCCATATATTATGTAGATAATGCTTTTCAAAGATTTCTTTTGTATCTCAGTTAGATTTATTTTTTTTCCCCTCACTATTACACTATCCCTTTTTTCCCCTCATTGCACTATCCTGTCCCATCCAGTAATGGATATAGATTTCTCATTCATTCAACTTACTGGCTTCTGCTGCTTTTCTAAGGACTAGTATGTTTAGCGTTACCATGAACATGGATATATTATGTAGCTTATACAGTGCTAACATGTAACAGGAAAAATACAGAAGAATAAGGAAACACTTATCAAAACAGTGCTAAAACAATATGGAAAATAGTAATGAATGTTATTTTGTTTCCTCTGTAGAAGCTGTGTTTTTCCTCTAGGTGTATGTAAAAATACTAAGCTTACTGGAGGAAAGTGTCATAAGAATTGATCTCATTGGATAGCATGAGGACAAATGCATATTTGAAAGCTGTTTGTCACAAGTATGTTGCCATCTTCCTCTCCAGCAAACCTGTTAAATCAACAGGCAAAGAGATAGATTTTTCATGTTTCACTGGCTGCAGCTAAGACACAGATACTGCAAGGAAATTCATGGGCGCATCTTTCCATACGAATCCTGCCTTAACAATATTAAGTCACATTTTTAGAAAGGCTTTAGGAATTACTCATAGATGTTGTGTTAATAAAATGTTAGTGTCTTCTATACTAGTAAAACACTCTCTTCAAGAAGACATTGCAATCTAATTTTGTTATGTGTCTTTTCCTCTCTTTCTCAACCTATCCTGCTATCTTACACATTCTTAAGCAAGCAGCATTTAGATGTTCTTCTTCTACCTTTCACGAGCCCTGATGGAACAACAATATAAGGATATGCAGTAATTTATGCTGTATGCTCATTTCCAGAGTACAGTTGAAGCATAATTAAACATATGTTGCCAGTTCAGTCTGACAGTACTGTTTTGTGATATAGCTGTGGCTCTTTATAAAATCTCCTATTTTCTAGTTTTGAAATGGTAGTTATCAGTTGTGTCACCACACAGTTTTATGCAATTATTTATTGTACTTTTCATTAAGAGATGAATTATTTACTAAGGCATCTGGTGCATCATATGGTGCATATGCAGGGTGTGCTAAACAGAATGCTCTTTTTTGAATAATAAGAGAAAAATTACACTGCATAAAAGGATTAGACTTCCTAGTGTGCTTTGAAGAGTGACTTTACTGTTCTAAAATCTCCAAGCCTGTTATACAGGATTTTGTGATCATTAAAGCAATCTTTGATTCTAGTGGAACATGTGTGCATACCTACATCTGTATTCATAATATCTGAAAAGTAGAGGGGTAAAAAAGACATTATTCTCTGACAAAAACTGTAATACACATAGGCTAGCTATATGATACTTCTTCCACTTCCGTGACTGATGATCACAGAATAAATTATGGTAATACCATTTAAAATTCATAAGGCAAGAAATTTTTATTCTTACTCTCTATAGAAATTTTATGTCCTCCAAGGTTACCAAACATTAAACAAAGACCTCAGTCTTCAGATAACCTGTAGGCAATAGATATACTTCAGCCCAGTGTACCTAACTCTATGCAAACCTCTAATTTCCTTCATATATTTAAGACCAACTTCACACTCATTTTACATTAGAAAATTACTGAAATGTACTGTAGATTAAATCATTGAGTGACATTTAGTTTAAGGTTGATTTACCACTTCATTCCATAGTGTCAAGGGAAGGATGGCAGAAATTGTATTTGGGCTAATTTATTCACTGTTTGGAGTTATACATCTTTGCTCACAATCAAGTGAAATTTGATATGTACCAAGCTTTCTACTTATAAAGTTTCAGAAGATGAGACTTAAATCTATTCAGTGTA
This sequence comes from Origma solitaria, assembly GCA_013397895.1. Taxonomy (NCBI): domain Eukaryota; kingdom Metazoa; phylum Chordata; class Aves; order Passeriformes; family Acanthizidae; genus Origma; species Origma solitaria. The sequence continues at coordinate 1,237,111 of VZRL01001399.1, read as the reverse complement.
CCCTCCATAAAAAAAAAAAAAAGAAAAAGTTTCTTCATTGAAATTAGCCATTTAGAAGTTTTAACAGCTGTAGGTATTTTGTTAAACAGGACATTAACAAAAGCATGGCATTGTCACAACTCTGTTTAAACAATCCAAGTTGGGGATGTAGCAGGATGTGTTGGTCTCAAAGGACTTTGAAAAGCAGCATGGTCTTTTCAGAAAACATGTTTAATCCAATAAGAAAATTGTCTGCTTTAAGCCAATTTAGCTTTGAAATATACAGATACTCCTAAGGGTAGATGGTCTAGGAAGATGGTCCAGGAAGAAAGTATGAAGTCTGAGTTGTCAAAATGACAAAATCACAGAATTAACTGGGTTGGAAAAGCCTTTGAGATCATGGAGTGGGACCTGTGAACTAACACCACCTTGTCAACTAGACTGTGGCACTGAGTGCCACATCCAGTCTTAAACACCTCCAGGGACTGTGACTCCTCTGCCTCTCTGGGCAGCACATTCCAGCGCCCAGTCACCCTTTCTGTGGAGAACTTAATGTCCAACCCAGACCTCCCTGGTGCAGCTTAAGGCTGTGTCTTCTTGTCTTTAAAATGCTACCACAGCAACCTACTGGAGAGATTTAATACTCTGAAATAGTTTAGATCTGATTTGCATGCACAGTCACAAAGACCTCTCTGTTATTTATGACAGAGTCAGATAATATAACTTGTAGCTTGGAAGAATGCTTCATTCTGCTTACTTTTATTACATGTAATTGAATCTTTTGAGTAAGAAATCAAAAATTAGATTTGTAATTCTTACTGAGGGCAATCTTGTAGCAGTTAAATCCATCTCTGACTAAATCCTCAAGAATATTCCTTTCAAATGTCAGGAAAGAGTTAAAAATGGGTAATATTTTATTGGCAGTGAGTAAAAAAAAACAAACCAACCACAGCTGACAAACTGACTTGATTTAGGGATTTTTTGTCATCTCTTCAATTTTTAGTTTATTATGATTAATCGTGCTCATGTGCTATTGTGCTTGGTTATTCCTCTACTTCTGTACTTCACTAGCTTCTGCTCTTTCTTCATAATCTTTGCTTTAGATCTAAAGAAAAGAAATCAGGTTTTCTCATTAGCTGAACATGTATTCTTGTAGGTGCTCCATTTCAGTTAACAAAAAAATGAAGAGAGGACTTTTTTTTTCCTCCAACCAGAAACATTATAGGGTAGTTATAAAAAGAGAATGGATGTGTAAGGAGTGAGTAGGCAGACAGGTGTTACATAGACCCCAGGGAGTACTGGGTTGTTTTTAATGGATTACTTGTATCTTCATGTAGTAAAGTCCATACTTAAGTCTCTGCTATCTCTGTTTCTTCTTTCCATCTTTTAGCAGTCTGGCAGGCTTTTATGAATGTCACTAACCTTAACTTACTGACAGTTGGCTGTAGTTTTCATAGCAAAAGAATACCTAAATGTAGTACACCTGCTTGAGTTGACACTAATTCTCGTAATACCACTGTCATTTTAATCTGACCAGGGTCAATCTAGCTCTGTTTCATAAAAACATCTTGCTTCATCAATTTATAGAATAAAATGAAGACTTCCTATTTTAAAATCTATAATTTTTCCCCTCTATTAGTCCAATATGTGATTCATTGTCAAGTGCCACAAAAAAGTAACAAGAGTGCTTCATGTGTAATTTTAAGCAATTAGTGTTAGGGTTGTCTGCTCTGGGAGAACTATAACAATATTTTTTTGTAATGCAGACTATTCTACTTTAAAAAAATTGTGACTTAACCCAGCATATTCAGCAGAGCTAAGAAAAAACTAAAACAAATGCACCAACTTACTGCCATAATTTATGGCACTTAGATGTGAGATTAACATAATGATGTTCTATAAATTCCTTTTGGATGGAATTTATAAATGGCAATAAGTAGATTGCTTTGCAGAGCATCATTATTTTTCAAGTATTTCTGTGAAACTTTGGCAAATAAAGGCCAAGAGATTATTATCAATATAAATTAAAAAACTCTTGTCCTAGGGAGAAGGGATCTTTTCCATTTAAATTAAGTAATCAAAACATTCTCCAGAATGAAAGATGAGGAAACATTATTTAGGTCTAAAAATACCATTTCTCTGCAACTGACTAGTCTGGCTATAATCCCTGCTTTTATTTGTGGTGTTAATGTTTCATTAGGAGGGCTTCTGCTCACTGAGAACTAATTCTCTATTTTACATTTAATTGGATGTGACTTAAAAGAACAATCAAAGCAGTATTCTATGTTCTCTGTATATAATCTGCAAAAAATACTGAAAATTATTTTCTTGCTTAAGTATAATGGAAAATAATCATCCTGAACATTGTTACACAGAATAAAAAATTAGATACATTAGTTGTAAATTGCAGTCTAAACAGTCTTTCATCAGCTTGCTTGATATTTACAGATCAGATATCTTGTGGAACTAATTCATGTTCTTATGTGAAATTAAGGAGCTTTCACTAATGAGTTCTACAGATACTTTTTTTGACTGTTTCAGTTAACTGGAACATGACACCTTACCTTAGTTTTTCAAGACTTAATAGTTTCCAACTTTTCCACTAGTGATACAGGGTAACCTATGATTTAAAAGCATTGCCCTTCTTTGGAATCTGGGAGTTTTGTTAGATGTTGAGTAACTGCTGTATAAGCAGAATAATACTCCATTCAAATGGTACCCTTCTGAAGATAGGTTTTGGTATTCTTTCCCTTCTCTGGGTGGGAATTATTACTGTCTGCACTACAGAGATTGAGTCAGTTAGAGTGCACTAAGGTGGCCATGGCAAAGTGCCAAGCACTAAAATGCATTTGGTCTTAACTGTTAAAATGTTAGCATTTTCCTTTGCATAATTTTGTCCTATGCTGATCAGCAGTCTTCCAAATCATACCCAAAATGTGACTTGGTACTGACCATTCCTGTGGGAGGCATGATTGTGGTCCATGTGTTAGAGATGGCAAAAGCATTTAGATTCACTCATACAAGTTGTGCCAGCTGACCTTCAGGCCCTCAGCTGCTTGCTGTAGCTGCCGGTTTGTCATTGTACTAACCTGGTGTGCTCAGAAGTGTCTGAGACTTCCTGACCCTTTTACTCAGGGAAATTTATCACCAGTGAGCTGAGTAAAGAACTTTTTTTTTTTTTTTACCCCCAAAACAAACAAGTATTTAGACCATCTGTGATTTGCAGAATGAAGCATAAAATGGTGATGGAAAATAATCTATTCCAAAAAGTCTACTTCATGCTAGGACATGTGCATTAGTATTTTACTTAGGATAGGGGCATGGCTTTGCTGAGCATCAGAATTATATCCTATATTGGCAAGTAGCACATCTGAATACAGGTAGATTTGTGAAATAAGGCAGAAGAACTGAACATTCCCAATTCAGTTTGATTTCAGATTAGCTCTAGCCTGATCCTGTGGACTGTTAGTGGTTGGTCTGTCTAGGTTTGCCCCTGGAGCACCTCCAGCTCATGTTCTCTGAGACGATGCCATGATAGAGACCACAGCATGAGAAGTGGGAATGACTGGGGGAGACTTGCTTCAAAAATCTGCTTCTAGTGCAAACTAAAATGCTGTTACAGAAGCGTCCAGGCTTTCATATGGAACTAAATTGAAAGGTGTTTCATAGATGCACCTGATAAATTACAGGCTCTATTGCGGGTTCAGTCTGTAGGACCATGCTATAACAAGTTCAAATTAAAATCTCTGCAAAATGCCCATGGTAGGAGTGTTGCATCCCGGACAAAAGCAGTTTTACTCTGCAAATCGACTCCTTTTATATCGCATTACTAGTTTGTGTAGATACAGGCTCAGTAAATTTGATTCTGTTTTTATATGACTAATGTGATTAAAAGATTCAGTCCCCTTACTATCCACTCTCTCTTCTCCCCTGCCTCAAGTAGTGTACAAATTAGGAAAGCACCTGCGCCTCCCTGCCTACCCTCCTAAACCCCCACTTTCTTTAGAATATTGGCGTATAGACTGGAGGTCAGGATAAAACAATAAATATTGACAGCTCTTTGTCTTCCTCCTCCTTATTATTCCTTCCTAATTTTCTTATATTTGAGAGGGTGTTATTTGAAGAATTATTATCAGGTGTGCTTTGAAAAGTAAGATGGAAAATATTCCCTCAATTTGCAAGTCTTCTTAATTACACAAATTGAGAAACTCTAGAGGAAGGAATTTCTGCTGCATGTTTTGTTCCTGTTCTTCATGGACTAGAGGATACTCATCATTACTTGTCTCTTTTAAGTGAGGTGCAGCGGATTAGTGAAGAATATTTCAGATGGTAGATATGGGTAATCTTTGATCGCTGATCATGTTCATGGTTATCGTCTGGACTCACTCCAGCAGGTCCATGTCCTTCTTATGTTGGGCACCTCAGATCAGAATGCAGCTCTCCAGGTGGGGTCTCGCCAGGGCAGAACCCTCTCCCTTGACCTGCTGGCCCTGCTGATTTGGGTGTAGCCCAGGATTGGTTGGATTTCTGGATTTCTGGGCTGCAAGTACACATGGATGGATCAGATTGAGCTTCTCTTCAACAAACACCCTCAAGTCTTTCTCCTCAGGGCTACTCTCAATCCATTCTCTGCCCAGTCTGTATTTGTGCTTGGGATTGCCCCAACCCAGGTGCAGGACCTTGCAGTTGGCCCTGTTGAACTTCGTGAGTCCACACGGGCACACCTCCCAAGTCTGTCTAGGTCCCTCTGAATGACATCCCTTCTCTCCATCTTATTGACTGCACCACACAGCTTGGTGTTGTTGGCAAATGATGGCAAATTACCAATTTAAAGTAGGCAAATCTTATTAAAGATGTATTACTGGGTCAGACACAACTGCATTTCAAATTCAAATTTAGCTTTGCAGTTACAGTTTTTAATTACTTAATATCAGATCTTTTAAAATAGTAGCTGAGACTAAATGAATAGTAGCTGATAAAAATTGTTGTGCTGTTCAGGATTTTCATTATAATAGAAATACTCAGATCATGAACCAGCTGAATAGAAATTGGAATTTCATCCAGGACAGAGAATCAACAAACCTGGTTTGTAACCATGGAGAAAAATTGTATGTATTTAAAAAGATTAAATACTAACCAACTAAAACATGCAGAGATATAAAAAGAAAGAAGTGTACTGAGAAAAATGTGAGAGGGTATATCAGAAAAAACCCAGGAAGTGAAACATGCTACTTATTTTCAATAAAACTTTTTTCTTCTGGAGCTGTGGTAGTCACCATTTTTTAGATGTAACTGAAATATTTTATTTGTCTCAAACACTAAAACAGTAAGCAGATATCTCTTCTATATGAAATTCTGTGTGGAAATTCAAATATATCACATCTGCAGTAATTTCACAACTTATATTAGCACTGTAGCTTAATTATTTCTTTTTTTCATTTTCATCCTTATAATCACTCCATGTGAGTTGTTACACTTTTGTGGCAGTAAATTTAGATCCACTGGATCTCATTAATATGAGTGCCATTTCTGTGGGATGTGTTAACTTGAGTGAGGGCACATAGTTTATAAATCAGTATGAACTTCAGTAATTAATTTGTCAGAATTGGGTTTTATTCTTATTTTTCCTTGTACATGAGTGTGTATATGCATATTTTGTTTTTTCCCTGTCTACATTACTCCTCAGTAGTTCTGGAGATTTACAGAGCCAGACTGTGCTTTGCACTTACAAAGAATATCAGAGAACAGGCTTTCATGTTCCATGAAACAGAGATTTTATTTGTGATGCATATGAAGGCTAAATACCTTAAAGAAATATATGGGAGTGGTTTCTTTTCTTGGCTGTTTAGTTCAGAGCATAGAAGAAAACAACATCCAACTTTTCCTGAAAAGTTACTTTAAAAAAAAAAGTTATACAGTTCAGATTTTTTCCTGATATTTTTCATAATTTCAAAAAGGAAAATAAATGTTTTGGGTTTTTTTTTTTTACTGTTGCAAATGATGATAATTAGTGCTTAATTTCTTTGGACATTTTCTTTTATTGGAGACGGATTTTACAAAACTCATCAGTTACATATATTGAAATATATAGTGAAAAGTTATTTGTGTGATCATTATATTCAAATTATCTGTAAAATAATCCCCCCATGCTTTCTGTTTCACAGGAATGTTTTAAATGTTCTGTAAAATGTTTCTCTACTGTAAATCCAAGCCAAGAAGAAAATTGGGAACAGTCTTTAATTTTTTAGGATAATAATAATGTGTTTTTCTGTATAATGAAGAAAGATAGTGCTGTGTAGCTTTGGATGGGGACACTGAGTTGTATTGATTGCAGTTACAGATGTGAGCCATCAGACCTCAGAGCCCAACTGGCTCTGGACAGCAGGGACAGGAAATTTCCATCAGGCTTGGTGATCTTCCCATTTGAATGTTGCATCCTCGTAACCTGGAGTGTGAAGTCAGGATAAATACAAACGTTGTTTCTCACCATTTAGCATTTCTCTGACTTTACATAACAGCTAATGATTTTTCTAAACTTGCTGTTTGTGGGGTGGGCTCATACTCCAAAGCAGCTTATTCACTAGCTAGTTTTGTGGGGTTCTTGATATAATTTCCATTTAAAATTTTGATTGGAAATGTTTGGAAAATGAAGTCGTTTTGATTTACTCTCCATTCACCCTTTCAGTCAAACATTTTGCAACCTTGTACTCTTCAGGTTGTATCATCTTTTCTCCCTTAACATGTGTGGTTTTGGCTTTGATTCCTGAGCTGACACTGAAATGCTAGAGTTTTATCAGATATTTGGGCAAGCCTGTAACCAAAATAAACTATTCCTTGTGTTTATAAATTTAAGATAAATATTTAGTATTGTTAAAAAGCTCTGAACTGAAAACAGATTTTGAACCAGTGGAAGTAGATGATGAATACTAGTATTTATTAAATATCTCTTCGTCTGGGAACTTTTGCCTTGCATGCAAATCTTCACTCTCAGTGGCTCCATACTTGTGAGGATTAGATTAAGCCCTTCTGTGTTGGGCACCATAAAATGGGGCTTTACACAGATCAGTATGTTGTTCCTGTATTTTCAGATGTTTGCTTGGTCAGCATCCAAGAGTGCTTATTTACTAATGTCAAACAGCACCTTCCAAACTACATTAAAAGCCAATTTTAATATTAAATTCTGGATTTAATATACATTTTGACTCTTGCATTTGAAAATGTTTATATGTTCCTATAGTGTTCTGCTCTGGAACAAGACTTTCAGACATATGTATTGTGGGAAGTCAAAGCAAGTTTTGGTTTTTTCAGTTTGCTTTACCTAATAAGTTTCTTTTGGTCAATTAATGTTGTGCAGACAATGTCATAAGTCTTTTCTATTTTGGCTATTGCATAGACCTATTTCTGCAATGTAATTTATAGTAATTGGATTATTGAATGACTATAATAGTTATCAAGAATTGAAGTAATAGATATAGGCAGAGCAATTTCATGCTTTTCAGATGAGATTATATTGCATTTAGGATAAGTCACAAGTGACTTGATGAATTCACCAATTTTAATTAACTTTAATGTCTAAGAAGAGAAAAGAACCTTGCTAAATTTTCAGTCATTGCAACTTTGGTTGCTATTTTACAGGTAGCATTTTTCTATGCTCAAGATTCTATATTTTAATTTTTTTTGATGTATTTCCTTTTCACGGTTTTTACAAAGTGTTATTCTGGGCTTTTTTTGAAAGTGAAGTGTGTGACCTTCTAGACTGAGATCAATTCTTTGTCAACCTGCTAATGACTTTTCTGTTTGGGAGAGGACTTGTGTTGAAACTTCAGTGCATGTATTTTGATGGGTTTTTTTGTGAAAGCCATTTAATGTGTGGCTTGAGATGTCTGTAAGAAAATTGATGAGTGTTAGGGTTAAATATCAGGCCTCATATTCGCTCTCCTAAGCCATGGAAGCCTGCTCAAAGACAGTACTTGCAAAGCAGGCAGTGTGCTGTTTGTCACTGCTGTAGTGCTTTTTACTGTCCTGCTAACTTCATTCCCTCTAAGTTAATGAATGTATGCTACTGAACTTAATGTTTTCACACTTCTAACTTTTAGACTTCAGTGTCATTTACTTAAGTCACTAAAGGCAGGAAGCCTCCTGCCAGTGTGGCAGATGTCTGCGGAGATGCTCATTTTAAGCACGGCCCATCTCTGTACGGTAATAGCTGTACAATGCTGACGGAGGTTACCTATCTGTGCTGAAATGGTTTAATTGTCACAATTAGATGGCCATTGTAAATACAACCTGCTTTAAAGCTCATAAAAAATCAGAATGTAGAATCTAATTTAGAGTGTGCCATTTCACAAAACCCTTGTGCGTTCTGATGGTGGGGCTGGCTTGTCTGAACCCTGAGAGCACCACCTACTCAAGGCCCAGGAGCCCCATTTCAGCACAGCCTGACACCCTTTCCCCCCAAACTGAGCCATGCTGGCACCAGCTTTCCTCACAACTTATTGTTTGGGGTTTCCTGGCTTGGCCTTGTCTGGCAGCTTTGCCTGGTGCTCAGTGTCTGTGCCCAAACCACCTTTGCTGCCGGCTCGGCATCCCCTCTGGAGCATCCCTTGTTCCTGCTGCCCCTGGACACCGAGTGCCTGCTGTGCAGAGCTGCCTGTGACAGCCGTGCCCCTGCCACTGCCCAGTGCTTGCCCCAGACACTGTTTAGTCCCGGACCTGATGGTTTTCCTCACACAATATATGGAGTGGGGTAAATGACAAGCAGGTGGCATTTTTTTATGTGTATAGAAAATATATTCAAAAACACAACTAAAGGAATTTTATTTTTTGCTCTAAACTGCATTATGTTCTCCAAAGTTATGAATTTTGAAATAGTAAGAAAAGATGTGAGGGTTTATAACAAAAAGCTTCATTAAATACACTGCCAGTCAAGTAATATTTCAGGAGGCTGTTTGCCATAGCACTTTTCATGTCCTTTGTTACTGACTAAACAAAATAATGCAGACTGTAATAACATGTAATTTTTGTAATGTAATCAAGTAATTTTAGATTTGAAATGTGTTACTTCTGGAATTTATGGACAACCTATTACCATTTTGGGAATGCAAATTTATTATTTCTGGCTTCTCTGATAGGTGTCATGTTTCAAGTGATAATGAGTCTGTAACTTCACTTGGCAGTTTGTTTAATGATCTGGTGAGTGTAATTTTTTCCTCTGGTAGGGCAGCTAATGTACCCTACTGCAGCTTGAAGTGTTGCCTCTTGTTCTGTCATTAAGAACAAATGAAATTAATTGATTCTGATCTTCTTTCAAATCTGTAATGGTACATTACAAAATAGTTGTCATCTCTACAACCAGAATTTTCTTTCTAATGTGTCTTTGCTGTCCAGTAAAGGGTCTGATAAAATGACAACAGTAGCTGGAGATAGAGAGTCAAATAAAGAGTATTTAATCTATGTATTTCAATGAAGTGATTTTTGATCGCAAATTTTCTGTGTTCTGGAGGAAGCTTGACCAAAATCCAAGCAAAAGCAACACTTATGGGGGGTTTAAATAGTGGAAGCTGGTATTCATTGAAATTTGCAAATAATACAGCATATCTCTTTTGATAATTTCAAGTTGTTTCCATACACAGTAACACTTTAAAGTGAAAATTCACAAGTTAATCATGAAATAGGTTTTGTGGCATAAAATGCAGATGCAAAAGGTTAGGGCAAATATAGGGCAGTATCTGGTTCTCACTGGAACCCAAATTTAGCTGAAGACAACACTAGAATGTGTAATCTCACTATTTTTAGCAGAAAACTAATTCTGAAACCTAGTGATGTCTGTGACCATATTGTCTTACCAACTCCTCTCCCACCAAGATGAACAGTGATTACAGTACTTGCTTCTATGTTATTTTCAAACTTCTTTTTTAAGACGGTCTGTGATCCAGAGAACATCCATATTTACACTGGACTGACAGATGTTCTTTACCCCACGGTAAGATGTAGCACAAAAATCTTGAATCTGAGGCCACACATGATTGCACTGCTTGACTGTCAGCTAGCAGTCTAGAGGTCCCAAAAAAGTTTCACTGGATAGTAGATGAATTAGTTATTATATTCCCTTTGGAGAAGCTCTATAGTTCTCAGTTTTAAGTTAATTAGTATTTTGAAATCAAGTATGTGTAAGTATGAATAATGTTTATTGTAATTGATAATACAGCTTTATTTTGTGCTGTCCATGCTAGTGTTTTTCATAACCTTCTGTGGTCAATGGAACTTGAAGTATTTATTGTATTTTCCTCTATCAGTCTCATAAGCCTTTATTATTAAAGAGAAGAAAGTAGGAAACTACCTATAGTAGAGGCAAACTTGAAGCAACTCCTCTGGACTTTTGCAATAAATGGCAAATTAAGGGATTATATCTCATTTTGAAGGCTGCACTTTCTATTAGCATGGCTCTCCAGTCATGGTATGATTAAAAGCTGAAGACTACAGCCAGTGCTGAGCACGTAAGGCATCTGTAGCACACAAAAGTGTCAGCTGCTGGCTCTGTGCTGACACTTAGTTGAGGATTTCAGGATTACTGTCCCATGTTGCATGTAAAAACAAGCAGCATTCTCACAGCAAGGAATATGGTTAAGTAGGTGCAGGTTTATTAAATGCATCTGAGAGAAGTCCTCTGACATTTCTCCAAATGAAGATGAAAGACACAGAAAGCATTCCGAGCTGGATATTTACATAGACCCCTACTCACCCTTCTTCCAAACGATTTAGTTTTTGTTATAGCATTGTAGGATCCTAGCAGCTATATTAAGATGAATGTTTTTGTAATTTTCCTGTTGTTCAGTATAAGGCAGTCGACATGACTTTCTCCCTTGGTGGAGTAGAGAGACTTTGCTTGAGTTCTGGGCTGTGGGAAAGAGCCAGCAGCTCTGCAGTTTCAGCTGGGTGGGTGTGGGGACTGTGCCTCTATACTCAGTTTGCAGCTGCCTGGCAAAGTCTAACATACTTGTCTCCTTACAATGATAAGACACTGTGGGGCCCCTAATACTCAAGTATTGGGTCATAGCATGACATTTTTAGGCTCATCTTTCTTGTACTGTGGTTTTTTTCAGACTTAACCACAGTCTTTTTGTAAATCCAGGTGTCTCTGTGTCCTTCTCTGAGACTACCAAGCATAATTTTAACTAGACTAAGACATCTGTTCTGTGTTGCCCTTTTAAAGCAAGAGCATTATGTGATGTTACTGAAATATTAGGAATTATTGTACTAGCGTTCTTTTCATCTTTTTTCAAACCTAGATGTGGCTGATTTAATAATTTAAAAAATAAGTGTGTGTCTTTATGTTTGTTCTGGAAGTGCTTCTGGGACATAATTAGGCAAGTGGAAGGGGAAAGATGTGAACAAACCCCTCTCCTTTTGGAAATAATGTGGAGAAAATCAAACCACCATTATGCAAAGGAAAGAAAATCACCTAGTACTACATTTCACTCTTCAGTTATGGAATTTTCTACATTGATATGAAATGCAGTGGTGTATTTTTGAAATACTGCCTTCTTTTAGCTGTGTTCTGAGAGCAAAACTAAAATTATTAAAATTTTCTGTCATGTGAATAGTACAGTGTCTATTGACTCCAAGAAGAATTGAAATTGCTTCTCTGAGTGTATTACGCATTGAGGTCTTCATATCAGAATGTTACAAAAAAAAATTACAGGGTTAATGTTTCTTAGGATTTATTTCTCTATAAGAATGACATATTTCAAACACTAATCAGTTAGCCACTGTCATCTTAAGATGCCTGATTAATTTGAAATGTGAATCAGTCCCTCATTTTGAGTCTTAATTCAGATTAACTGCAAGTTTGAGGATATACACTTGAGTCTCTCACTTAAGCTTTTAAAGATCAAAGAGTTGCTGTCTAGCTTCAAAATGTGTTACTAAAACTCTACATAAACAATTAAAGCTGACTCGGTGTCTTTGGAGAGAGACTTCTTAACATATGTACTACATAATAGTTAACACAAAATCAGAACTATAGGGGATGGTTGTGTGCTTATGTTTTGTGTTAATTTGGAGAATACTTGCAAGTAGTACTGACACAATTAGGTAACAACTACAGAAAGAGACAAAGGTTGATAAATAAAAAAAATTTCTAAGGAAAAAACTATTACTTAGTCAACTGAAGCAAGAACTTTCTGAACATTTTTCTATTTGTTTTCTGTCCGCAGTGAGTTGCTGGGTAATTTCATGTGCTGAAGGCTATCTGAAAGAAGCAGGGCATGTTTTTAAGCTGTGTTTCCTGGGAGCCATTTTCTTTCCATAATACACATCTTAGCATAATTCAGCTAGTTTTGACTGAGTAAATTTACGTCCAGAGATTAACTTTATTATTCATGTGGTGAAATAAGAATGGGTTGATATTCACATAGTCATTTGGGAATAGTACTTTTGTGGGGGATGGGGGAGTAAGACAATTAAAAGAGAGTAATTTTGATGAAAATTATAACATTGATAAAGTAACATTTGTACAAGCCCTACATATACTTTCTATTTCTATATCTTGAGACACAATTATGACATTTCATTGTTTCCTGTCTCAGTCATATAATCCCAATTTCAATACAATTATAGCTGATTTAAGGTGATACCAAAGGAGCTTCTTCTATTTTGCTGCCAGTTACTCCTCTTTTAACAGTGCTTGTTGAAAATATCCCTGGCCAGCTATGTCATTGTTTCTTTGCAGGACTCCTCATGTGCCATCAAAACTTTCCTCATGGATACCTCCCACCTTGACCACGTACAGCTGCAGATTTTTCACCTGTTGTTCAAGATGTGACTTTTAGACTGTGGTGGCATTAAGTGTCTGAGGGTGCTTCTGTGAGACACAGAAGTTCATTGCCACCATCACAGGGAGATGATGTTCATGTTCGTTCGTGGCTGTATGAGCAGCCTGCATTCTCATTGTCTTTCTGTTGTGCATAGACATTCATAGGCAATTACATCCCTAGGCACTTGTTGGCATCCTTTAGGATTAGTCTCTCAGCAGTGCTATTAACATAAAAGACTTTAAAATAATTTTTGTTTTGATGAAAATTAAAGACAGAATAAACCTTAAATGTTATATTTTCTACTTAAGAAATCTCTACTGGTAAAATTGGATTTATAGCCCTCTGGAACTTGTGATCAGAATTATTGTGGAGAATAAATTTTCAGCTGTGATTGCAGACTTAAAAATTGTGTGGTTAACCATTGGTGCCTTCCTCTCAAGCATTTTATATGTCTTACCAGACATGTGACTGAGATACAGTAGCCATGAACATCTGATTGGCAGAGATGTACACTGGGAAAAATGTTTGCACAATCTTAATTTAAGTGCAATCGACTGAACTGATTTTGTAAAAGGAGCATCAAAACCTGCAAGTCATTGTCTTTTGTACAGCTGAACATTCCAGTATTCCTTGCATATAATTTCTGTCAAATTATTTGAGGTAACACACACTGTTTTTCACACTGAACCGTTATATCAGTCTTGTCAGTCTTATGCATCTGAAAACCATTGAAAACAGCTTTACAAAACAAATCTGGTAATAATTGTGCAGGGATCATGAGTCTTTCCACTTAAAAGGAAGTCAGAGTGTTGCCCCTGTGGTGAAGGTGTAGCCTGGTTATTTCATAGACTTTAATCTAAACCTACCGTCTTTCAGCTTAAAGCCATTCCCCCGTCCTATCACTGCATACCCACGCAAAAGTCCCTCTCCAGCTTTTCTTGTAGGCTCTCCTCAGGATGCAGTTTAGTCTTCCTGGAGCCTTTGTTTCTGTAGGCTGAGCAATCATAGCTCACTCTGCATGTCTTCAGAGAGCTGTGAGTTAACTGCTTTATTCATCACAGGTTTTCTTCCTTAACAAAAATTTTTAAGTAGAGCCATGTTAGTGCTTGTACTAAAACCATGATTATTTTTAATTTTGGGAGTGGCTCTGAAGTTAATCATTTCTATATCATCTTGTGCTTGGGAGTTGTGTGTGGTAGGTGCTTGTGGAGCAAGGCAGAGAAAGCTCCTGTCTGACCACCTAGTAGCCTCCTGTGGTGCCCTTCCTTACCTTCCTTGTCTAGGTATCTAAAAAGCCAGTAAACAGTGCTCTGCCTCGTCAGCCTGTTGTGTATAATGCTTTCAAGGCTCTAAAACAATTAGATGTTGTGTGAAGTGGATTATAAAGGACTCAACATGAGGCATTGCTGACATGTACAGTGTTTGGACTTTTTTCACATACTTAGAAAGACAGTATGTTTCTTACTGACTTGTCTATCTTCTTCATCCTTTTAATTAGAATTTTTTTTGATTAGTGAACTGTCCTTCTGAGATTGCATAGACAGAAAAATAACTGACTGTTCCAGGTATGAGTCTTAATCAGCTTAAAATAGAATAATTTAAATTAATTTTTGATGGGTCAGTCTTACTTTTCCAAGAAGATGAAAAATAGGAATGTTTCAGTTTCTGTAATGCTGTACTATTGTGGCTGTCACTCAGGCTTTTCCTGCTAATCCAATGAAAGACTAATTTGTTATGATTAAGTACAGTACTTCTGGCAATCCTTTAAGGCCATATTATGACCAAAAGTAAATTAGTTATGAAAATATTCTTGTTTTGTATTAACAGAAAGCATTCTGTTTCATTTAGAAACAAATACCAAATCTCTGTAGTGAAGAATGCTTTAAAGATACTTCCTTTTATATTTAAACTACATTTTGAAAGAGAACATCATAATATTTTTTGGGAGAACAGAGGAATAAAGTCTTGGTAAAATGTGTTAATATGCATCTCCAGGCTTATGCGTTATACTCTAAATGCTTGTAATAAGCAGTATTTTTGTATAGTTTAATAGTGATAAAGTAGTAAAATGTATATGTTATACAAGAATAGACATGTTCATGCTATTAATATTTTCCATAAAGAAGTACTTTGGAAAATTTTCATAACAGGTTGCTTTTCACAAAATAGTCTGATAAAAAGATGCATAGCCTAATTTATTACTTTTCTCATCTTCCATCAATGCAGTTCTTGCGGAGATGGAAGAAAGGTACAGTGTATGCAATCATTCTCTGTTCCTTATTGGCAGAGGTGGTTGCACAGTTTTTACTCCAGTCAGAGAAGAGTGGAGTGAGAACATGTGAAAAGAACAACTCTGCAGACACCAAGGTCAGTGCACAAGGAGGGGCAAGAGGTGCTCCAGGAGCCAGAGCTGAGATTCCCCTGCAGCCCACGGTGTAGCCCATGGTGAGGCAGCTGTGTCCCTGCAGCCCATGGAGAACCACGGGGATGCAGAGATCCACCTGCAGCTCATGGAGGAGACCCTGCTGGAGCAAGTGGATGCCTGGAGGATGTGGGAAACCCATGGAGAGAGGGGCTCTGTTCCCATGCT
This sequence comes from Origma solitaria, assembly GCA_013397895.1. Classification (NCBI taxonomy): domain Eukaryota; kingdom Metazoa; phylum Chordata; class Aves; order Passeriformes; family Acanthizidae; genus Origma; species Origma solitaria. Next base: position 1,221,727 of record VZRL01001399.1, on the reverse strand, counting down.
GGAGCAGCCTGTCCTTGAAGGACTGTACCCCATGGAAGAGTGACCCACGCTGCAGCAGTCTGGGGAGGACTGGTGCCTGTGAGAGGGACTCACACTGCAGCAGTTCACAGAGAGCTGCTGCTCATGGGATGGACTCACACTGGAGAAGTTCATGAAGAACTGTTTTCACTTAAAGTTGGACTTGATGCTCTTGGAGGTCTTTTCTAACCTTAATGATTCTATAGTTCTATGATTAATACATACTTAATACTGCCATATAACATATTCTGAATGTCAGGAATGACTTCTCATGGTATTTTTGGTGTAGAAACCAATGCTTTTACTTTTATTTCACAAACACTCTGTTTTTAAACCTACTTTAGTTCATACCAGCAAGAAGTTTTTAAAGTTTTTTACAAGCTTTTAAAAACTAAGCTTTTTCTTTAAAAAACACATTTTTTCTATCATGGGGAATGACATGACAAACAACTGCATTCTGTCACTTCTTGTCAGTTTTGTTTCTTTTCTTCCTGGAAAGGAAAGCTTTTGTCAGTTTGGGAAGGGTTGTCAATTTTTCTTTCTTTAATGGTGAATTAAAATTAGCCAATGTAGCTCCTGTGTTAAGTTGGATGAAAATATTAAACTATAAACTAAAAAGAGAAGATATGGATGGATTTTTGTTTGTTCTGTTCTGTATGACAAGTCTACAACTTTGAGAATTAAATATCTCTAATGAAAAGAAATTTCAGGAGTATGTTTTTTTCACACAAGGCAGGTTTTTGGATTGGTTTTCTTTCAGGTTGGACAACACCGAAAGAACTTCCATTTAATGGTATCTAAAGACTAGAGTTTTGTTTTATTTGTATAGTTTCTTTTGAACTTTCTCTTTTTATAGAAGAAAGGGAAAGCATGTTTAGCAACATTCTGCAACTTAAATACTTCCAGTTTCTAAGACTACAGTTTTAGACGAAAACCAGTTTTTCTAAAGGTGCTCACAAACACCACTGAATTTGATTTCAGAATGGAAGTTTGGATGCTCTGAGTTGTACTTAAAACAATTTAAGCATGCAAAATTACATTGGTTGATGAATGTGGGACAAATATTTTATTATTCAGTCTGTTTCAAAAGAAAATGCTCCTTTTAAGTTAATTTTAAGTCAGTTAAAACATATCATTGGTGTGCATTCTGCTCTGGCTTTTGTATATTTAGAGTAAATATGTCATTGTACATTTTTTTAGAAATTTTACATTTCTACCTGGCAACTTAAAAGAATGACTATTACAAAAGTTAGCATTCTCTTTTTTAATTTTTTTTTTCACTTGCAGTATATGCTTATTATTTTGTCAGCTTCCTAATGACCAGTGGGTTTCTTACTACAACATAAGCTACAAAGGCAAAAGCAAGATGGAGCATCAAATGTTCTAATATTCACAAGTCATTATGTTTAACATTAAGATTAGATATCTGAAACTGCTTATGCTTAATACACTTGACATTGCAGATTTGGTCTAAAGCCAGTTTAACATCAATGTTGACTTGAATAACCATTGGTTTTTCAGAAAGCATAGGTATATACAGATATTATCAAAACGGTTTCTGGCTTTGTAAAGAGGGAGAAACGTTGGCTACCTTGCTAGACAAGGAAGTTTCAGATAGGAAAATTTTAATTATTATCTGGAAGTATAAAAGGGTGGCAGACAAGTAACTGCTATTTGGTGGGGTGCTGCATAATTGGAAAATAAAGGGGAGCAATGTGGATTTTGGTCCAGTCAAATGTGAAGTTCAACATCCAGGTACCATAAACACTGATAATACCTGGAGATGGCACAGACTTGGGTATTATGGAACCCTGGGAACTGAAGAGATTGGTACTAACAGGGAGAAGCATGAGAAGCTGTGGAGCATTAAACCTTTCAACATATTTTTGTGTAACAGCTGTCAGGGAGAATTAATTAATGCATACATCTATGAAATCTCCAGAGACCTCTATAAAACCATTACTGTATCATAACATGTTATATTTAAATACCCTTGTGACATTATTAAAATCTCTAAATATAATTGTTTGGGATTTTTGTCAGGATTATGTGGAATTAATATGCTCAATATGCAATCAATCAATTGTTGTGCTAAAGTTTTATTTGCTTTATATTTTACAATGACAGTTGAACATGTCTAAAATTCACCAAGACATAAAATGCAACAAGGAAAACAGTCTCTCTTGAGTGTTGGGGAAAGAGCATGTGGGCTCTGTTTAGTTTGGTAAATGATAAAAATATATGCATGTGGAAGAAACTTGCTGGTTTGCATTTGTCATATGACCACTCTATCAATCGAACACAAATTTCAACATCTTCATGGTTTCTAAGAAAATATTTCACAATAGTGCTTTGCTTTTAGGTCTTCTGTTATTGACTTTTCAACACTTTTAAGATAGATAATCAACTATATGCGGCTGCAGAATATAATCTTAATTAAAACTATGAAAGAAAGTCTCACATTGCTCTACAATTTTTTGCAAGTTTTTAAGTCAATCTGCAACTATTTTAGATTGCATTGCAAAGTTTAAATATGAGGTACTGAGATGTAGGCACATTACACAGATTGTTCTAAAAATGAAAGTAGGTCAGACTTCTGGAAACTCCATGCTTGAATTAGAGTGACTTCTGATTAAAAGACTTTCTGCATCCAGATACATAATGAATGTTTATTCCCAGCTGTTTATTTGCTCGTATTACTTGAGTTATACAGCAGTATTTCCATGTTGCTTGTTCAGCACTATTTTTGTTTAAATTTTGTGTTGTTACTTTTTAAATTTTTTACATGTTGTTTCTTTATGTGTAAAACACATAAACATCTGATCTTCACTACCAAGGGATATATTCACAGATTAGAATTTAAATTCTAGAATGGAAAGGAAAATCGTTCCTAATAAAGTCTTGGAAGTAGTTATTTTTTAATCTTAGTGGCCTGTAAACAAAACCTTTTAAGAAGACAAAGGAGAAAAGGATGGTATAAAAATTCAGGATGTAAAAGTGTTGTAGAAAGAAAAAAGAGGTGTCTAAGGAGCTCATTTGTTGGCATTTGAAGACCTTTGGAAGCCACTGGGGAGACATTCCAGTGAGGTCCTTCAAGCAGGCTGTGTCAGTTCTTGAAGTCACAGAATGACTGGGGTGGAAAAGCACTTCTGGAGATTCTCCAGTCCATCCCCTTGTTCAGAGAGGACTCACCAGGAGGAGGTTGCTCAGGGTCATGTCCATTCTGGTCTTGAATATCTGCAAGGCTGGACATTTCACAGCTTCTTAACCTTTTCTAGTGCTTGACGCACCCTCACAGTAAATCTCTCGATTGTACATCTCAGTATAACCAAGAGTAGAGCCAAAGCAATTTATTACTGTACTTGCCTCTCCCCTTGATTAAGGATAAGCCTTCCCCTTAGTATATTCAGTTGTAGTTTAAGTAGAGGGCTAAGGTGTGGCTTGTCACACTGCTCCATACTTTTTGTCTTTTTCTCCTAAACAAAATGATAACTTCTCTTCCATGTGTCGTTTGAATCACTTGGTCTGAGTGCAGTGCTTTGTAAATCCTCATGGAGGTTACATTGTTTTTTAGATTAGCTTTAGGGGCTCATGCTTAACTTAATGTCCGCAGGGTGAATTGAGTAATGTGAAACTAGTCAAATATTCTTGATCATCAACAGAGAAGAGCTTTGCTCAGAAAGACATTCTTGTGAATAAGATAGGAAAATACATGATACTGCTTTGTGCTCATGGATGCAAAGAGTGTCTTGTTGCTACTGCTCTGTTAGAGCAGCCCAAGGAGAGGCTGCACAGAAGTCTGAGCAGCTGAGTTTGTGGAGGGAAAAAAAAAAGTCTAAAGAATAAGGACAAAATGTTTATTCTTCTCAGAGGAAAAACAAGTTTGGAAAGCTTTAATGCTACTTGGAAGTCAAAATGAAAAGAAAACAAAAAACTTTAAATGGAATGTTTTCAACATGCTTGGGAAAGGAATTGGGGCGCCAAGAACCTCAAAAAGAAAGAGGGCTGCAATAACCAAACTATATAATTACAGTGGTGTATATGGAAGAGGAAAAGACAGAAACTTGAATGCTATTTTTGTATGTTTTCAACTGTTATTCATATCCGTGGGGCCTTCTGTAAAACCTTACCCTTCTCTTTAACAGAAAGGATAAAATCTGCAGCCTGAACAATCAGGAGGCTGAAATACAGCTCTGGGTGAAACTCAGCTAAGCTTGCTCATACAGCTATTCTGTCTATGTTCAGAGTTTCAGGTATACCAGGGTTTTTTTGAAAACCACAATAAGCGAACTATTTTTACTTTTTTTTTCCCTTTCAGCATGGGAAAATATTTGTGTTAATAGGATTGAAGTGGATGTGGGCAAACCTGTATGTTGCCTTTTCACTGTCAGTGTCATTGGGGACAGTTGTGAGTGAATGCAGATTGAAGTATCTGAGAGAGCAGCTACAAAGTGACACTGAACATGACCACAAGACAAATACATTCTTAATCTGTTCTTGAGATTTAAATATGAATCTCTGAGTATTGTCTGTCAGTGTTAAAAACGTAATTTCAGCATGATTTTTAAAGAATGAGATCATTGAGATTCAGAAAATTTTGGGTTGGCTGTCGAATGATATTGCCCAAAATAAGTGCAGTATAATGTAAAATACATTTTCACCAAGAAAGTCTGTTTGGCATTTTCTTCCATTACTTTTATCCCAGGTGAAAATTTCATTGTGTGCTTATGGATAGGATTCTTGAATCTGTGTCCAGTCTTTTCAAGCAATCTTAATAAAAAATGCCTTATTCAACATATAAATTTTATTTTTATCTGGTTTTCTCTTCTGAAAACAGTTAAACCTGCAGAGAGAAAAGAAAATTAGTCTATTAATTGCCTAGGATTTCTAAATGTAATAATGAGGTACAGCAGTGTGCCATTCCTTCAACTGTTCTTGGCTGCAAAATAAGGCTGGGAGTACTTAATAGGGTGTTTAACTCTGTACTATAGTACCTAAAAGAAAGCCAGGGCTAATAAAAGAGAGAGTATACAGTGAGCAATAGTACCAATAAATACATAGAACAAGAAGGACCTTCGCAAAAGAGAAAAAACAATTAAGCTGTTACGCTGTACTTTTCATTTCTAGACAACGGATTTTTCTTCTCTTGCACTGCACAGAACCCCTTTAAAGATGTTGAAGAAGATATAGAAAAAGAGTAATACACATTATAAAATCAATTCTAAATGAGAACTTAAATATGTGAAAGTATCGAATTATATACCACACTAAAACAACAGAATAGTTAATACTGCTGATTTCCTAAGATTCTCAAAATTATCTTAATCCTACATAAAACTGAAAACAAAGAGGATGACTGTGCCAGATGCATCATTTTGTAATGACTGAATAAAGTCCTTATTCAGTATGGCAGTTCTAAACAAGTGCAAAAATATGCCTGATTTTGTATGACATGGTTGGGAGTAGATGCAATATAGAAATTGGTGGCTTCAGGACGTGTTTCTTTCCATTTGGAATATATTATGATCGATTAGTCCTAATTAAGTAGCTGGATTTTATTTGGGTACACCTGATTTCAGCCAACTGTACTAAGTGAAAATATTTTCTCTAGTTTGAATTTTTTTTTTTTAACAAATGATTGAAAATCACTGCACTGCAAAGTGATTAACACTCACTTTACACACAGGAGGAGGATAGGGAAAATCTTGTCAGTAAGCGAAAAGACAGTAATTCAGTGAATAAGATGGTTATCACTGTATTTCTGATAAAAATATGAGGATAAGCATGGTGGAAAGGAAGAAAATTGATAGGGAAAAGCAATAAAGAGTAGTGACTGGGAAGAGATAGAACTATCAGTTGTTAAGTAAAAAGATGTATACAAAAAATTGTTTAAGCTAAATATGTTTTAATTTGAGTCTTGTTGCAGCGGCACAGGTACGAATAAGCCCAGAAGGGCAGCCGCAGGGAGAAGAGGGCGAGGAGGGCGATTGGTGGCTATAGGCTGGAAGTCTTATCCCTCCTGGTCATGGCGAGAGACCATGATTTCCTGAGGCCACTAGTTTGAATATGCAGATCCTTGAGACCCAATTGGCCCTGCACTCTCCCCCGCCTCTGTTCCCTATATTTGGTTATGGTTCCAGAAAGTTCTCCCCTTCCATGTTGCTCATTGAACACCCAGTTCTGGCTCCTCCCCTTGTGAATCCCTATTGGTTTGTGTCCCCTTTCCATCACCTTTGTACCGCCCCTCTGCCCCTTCCCCATTGGTTGCCGTTATTGGCCACTCCCCGTTGCCTGGTCCCTTTTAAACCCCTGCACGAGACTGCTCGGGGCTTCGAGCCTTAGTCTTCTCTGTGCTCCCATTGTTCCGTTGCTCTGCCCTCCACCCCAATAAACCCAGTTAAGAGAAGATTCAGCCTCGTAGTCCATCTCTTTTGTTCCTGTTCCTCGCTCGTCCTGCCTTCGCGAGTCTCCTGCAGCGCTGCTATTTTCACTGACCCTGACCGACGGCGTCTCAGTCCCTAATGTTGCCAAGCATCGTCGGAGCTAGCCGCCACAGAGACAAACGGTGCTAGGTGCCGAGTGGAAATGGCGTTAGAGTCTGTGTGAGGATAATTTGCATATCCATGTATTTAAGGTTCAGATTCTTATTTCCAACCAATTTAGAAATGTGTGTTCAATATACTATAGATGAAAGGCTTTTTTCTGTTTCTTTTGGAAACAAAATAGTTAGTGTAATTGAAGGTAGAAAAAGAAATTTTGAAGTTTGAAAACAATCAGGCTTTAGGGGCAACATTTATTTGTTAATGTTGAAATGCCAACAGTTTCCAGTGTCTTGGTATAGCTCGGAAAAGCCAGTCTGGACTCCACTTCAGGAGAATTTTTGATGGAAGGGAAGGCAATTTGCTGAAGAGATACTTGGCCTAGCTGAATCTGGTATTTTAGTCCCCCAAAGCAATAGAGATGCATTAGTGTCCTTTAACCAATTACCCACTGAGAAATGAAGCAGTCTCCAGCCATTTTGGAGACACTCTAATATTATGCTCCCCCTCAGAGCCAACATACCTCAAGTAGCTGTCTCCTGTTTCACTGAGAACACAAGCATTGGCTTCTACTCATTCCAAGGCAGCATTTTTGGCTAGAATACCAAATACCTGTTTTGAAGGGGCTTATATTCAAAATCGTGCCTTGAATGCTGAAAATACATATTTTGGAAATCTTTGCTCTGTGAAGCACTTGTTATTCTCTCTAATTATGAAATTAAAATTATTCCCTGGGATATATTCCAACAGAACAGTTGCTAAAATCAAATGAATCCAACTGGACTGGCATGTACAGTTTTGACTGTTTTATGATCTTTATAAAGATACTCAGCAGAGTTTGGGTTTTGAGCAAGTTTTCAGTAATACCTTATCCTGCAGAGTTTTAAGTGGGCTTTGCTGTCACTGCAGCTCAGTGATTTCTATATATAGCAGGATTAAATACAAAGTGTTTTTCTGAGTTGATTTCAAAACTGAAAAAAATAAGAAATACAAAATGTCAAGAAAAAGATATTTATTGAATTATTTAATATGTCACCTGCTCCTTACATTCCAACACTAGTGTGAGCTGCTTTGTTGTTTTCATTTAGACAACAAAATACCTTGTCTGTGTCAGATGGACACATTTTTTGTTGAGTTCACACTTTGGTGGGATTTACTGATGGTTTTAAAATGGATGAAGAATGCATGTCTGCTTGAGTGTTGATGAAAGTATGGCCATATTTGTTTTCATGGTATGTTTGAATTTGTAGAATGTGTCACTCTGGAAGACTGTCAATAGGTGTATATTGTCTTTTATGCTAGAGTTTTGCATTTTTCAACATGACTAGTCACTATGGTTTTGGTCTTTAAAAATTATCTATACAACTTTTTTATTATTTCTACCTGAAATATTACCAAAGTAACCTTTACAATATTTTGGAATTGTTCCCCAGTTTTGCTTATTCCAAAGCAATGGAGATAATTCAAGATCATTACACCATTTCCGTGTCTGCATTTATGACATTATCCCTGCCTGGAGAGCCCCTGGGGCCAGAGCCAGTCTGGTGAACTCCCTTGGGAATGGTCTCCTTAATGTGTTCACCCACCTGCTTGGGGGCTGGCCACTGCCAAGGCTGCTTCTGTCATTTGTTAGATCTTGGCTGTTAACACACATTCCAAGCGAACCTTGAAGAGTGGGGCCGTATTCACCTGAATGGTAGATGACAGTAAGCACAGCTAAAACAAATCTAAATCCTTAGAAGTGCAGAAACTAAGCACCATCAGTTAGTGCAGACCCTGTCACCTTTTAAAGGAAACACAAAAGCCTGTTTCCTAGGCTGTCTCAGAAAACTGCAGCATTTTGAAGATTTTCTATATCCAGAAGACTGAAGGCTGGTTGATGTGTCTCAGACAGTGAGTGTCTCATTTTTTTACAGATTACAAGCTCTCAGTGCAGAGGGTTGGAGCCAGAGGACAAAGTTGTTCAGCTGGTGATGCCACTATACCTGGATGTAGTGTATTCTCCTTTTCAAAGCCCTGTGACTTTCAAGCCTTACCCATGGCCTTGAAAAGTGCTGCCTTTTTACCTATTTACTTTTATTTTTAACACTGGCTCAGTAATAAAAGTGTCATAAAAAAAGCACCAAACAGAATGACAGTCAAGGTGAAAACTGTAAGCTAGCGACATTTTCAGGCAAGGTCCATTTAGTTTTTTGCTTTGTCTGGTATAATAGTGAGTGTAGAGACAGTGTCTTGATACCTTGCCAAGTCATACGCACCTTTCTCCTCACTTGGGTGCAAAGTGATCTTGCTACAGTGATAACTATTCCAGGGCATTACACCCTGGGAGTCTGCACTGGGATGTTGTCACCATGAACCCTGGCATTGTCTGACCCAAAAGAACTAGGACTAATTCAAAGCCTCCTCAGGCAGAACCACAGGTTAGCAAGAGCCAGAGGAGTTGAGTGAGACCTCTGTGACTGGGATGGAGAGGGAAAAGTTAACAGTAAGGACATGGCCGTCAGGAGGGCTCCAGGCCAGAGAAGGTTCTGGGACGTTTAATTCATGAGTCAAGACATAGATTTGGACTGAAGCCGTGCTCAGGGCAGCAGCCAGCAAGGTGGATATTTTATGCAGAGGCCACAGACATCTGCAGTGTCACTCCAGCTTCGAATGAGAGCTGACTGCACTCTTCACCTTGCAAAGTACTTGGCTGGGGAACTGGAGCAAGTGAGCTCCTACTTGCTGAACAGAATCTGTTTGCTGGGCAGTGGAGTGACACAGTCAGAAAGCTGGGAAGCCAAACATCTTTTTTTTTTGGCACAGCAAATTTCTCTGTAACGTGTCCTGAGGGTGTGCTCATCACTGATTAAAATCTCCTGCTTTGTCCCAGGACAAGGGTAGAGGTGTTCAGGCACCTGCCCATCTCATCTCTGTTTGATGGCATCCCATGCTGACAGTGTGAGTTGCTAATTTAATGTCAGCTGTTGCTTGTTTCAGCCTAAGAATGAAAAGTACTGGGCAAGATAAATAGATATGTTTTGAATATGGAAGGACTAAGTTTTTAATCTCTAAATCGTAGATTTTTTTTTTTTGCAGGTTGGGGGTTCAGGCCTTATGAGGAAATAGTTGCTGGTGATGCTGTGAAATGAGGAAGGATGATGGAGCAAAACGTAAGCTGGGACCAGGATGGAGTGGGAGTAGAGCCTGGAAAAGATGGCTCCAAGGTGATCAGCTCTGACTGTGCTGGATCATTCTTTAGCTCCTTGGCCCAGCCACCCAGGACAGGTGTCATGTGCTACCAGGGAGTGCTTTGTCTTGAGATATGCATATGTCTCTTGTACTTTAATCAGCCACTCACAATAAAACTACACTGTGTCTAGCTTTTTTCTTGACTAATTGGTTCTTTGGGTAGCACATTCTTTTCTTTAACATCATATAGACTAAAGGTATTTGTAGGATGCTTTGAGAAGTCCTTATGAATGCGATTGCAAACTATTTTCTGAACCTTGAACTAGCAATAAAAAGACCACATTTCTGGGTTTCATATCTCTGCAGCAATATGATCAGGCTTTTTCTATCTTCTGGACTTAGAGTGTAGGTTTAAGATATTCAAAGGGCTTTTTGAAGTGCCCTTGTGTTCACAGAGCTGATAATTAAAGCAGATGATAATAGGAAAGGGAGGAGTCCTATAGAATTAGATAACAGCCTATAGTTAGGTGGTATAACATAGTAATGGGAGAATCATGTGTTAGAATGGCATCTGTAATATATGTAAACGTGGTGTTAATTAGGAGTGGCATTATAAAGATTGAATATGTATTGTTGTAATGGATATTTCATTGTATTCATTGGTTTCCAGTAGGCATCATCTGTTCCTTTAACTTTGAAATGATAATGTCTGTGCCATATGTTGTGCTGTGTTGCTCAGCTAGTATGTAGACAAGGAAGACTTCTATATTGTGCTTCAGAATGAACGTTCCACTGTTGGTTTGGGTTTTTTTGTTGGTTTTTTTATTATTTGAAGGGACAGGTTTGGAAGCCTGATAAGGGAATTTGTATTGTACTTTGTGTTGCTCAGGGTATAGAAGTGGAATTTTTAATTTCTTTGAGTTAAACAACTCTAAAAGAAATATATGGGCTTAATTAAGAGATATTAATGAATATTTTCTATGGACTGCCTGAAAATATCCACACTCAGACTAAAGGATGAGAATATCTTGGCCTTAATTGGCAAAGGGACTCTGCAGATGAACTTTTGCACAGCTATTTGGAAAACTGAATTCCCATGTCAAAATATGCACATCTTGCTTTATTTGACAACTAAAAAGTAATCCTTGCTTACAAACTGCTCTTAAAATGAAGTGGAACATAGGGGTTGGAGTTTTCCTCAATAAAATATTAATTGGAAATGAAGGTAATATATGCCAATGCATTCTTTGCTCATTCTTAGTTGCAGTTTTGAGAAATGCATTTGCTAAATGAGTATTTAAAATGTGTAGCGGTCCAGATCTCTAGTGACTTTGGAACATTTGGCATACATTAATTAGTAGGGACTTGGCTTTTGAAGAAAAACTCTTTGAGATGTTAAAAATGCAAGTGGTTTCTGTTTTGACTAGCATTCTGTGTTTGTTTTGTTTGGGGGTTTTTTTAGCTTTGGGTCCTTCTATGTTTCTTCAGAGTAAATTGTCATGCTGACACTTGAAAATTGTTTGGTAAAAACATTATGTTCATTTTTATAATCATTAAGCATGATATACTTTCTTAATATGTTGCAATTAGATTTTATATTCTGTGATGTGATTGTTTTCTAACAAGACCATTTTATAAATAAGGAGCATAATGTTGGTTAACATTTAATGTAAATGATACCAAGCAAACATTCATTGAACTATACACCATATTAAAGATTATAATTTCAATTTATTGCCATTATTGCTTCACAGAAGGCCAGTGCTACTGATATTTCATAGATGGTTATTTTCTGGTGGGTTTTGCTTTTGGGTTTTTTTGGGGTTTTTTCATAACAGTTACCTCATAAAAATTTGGCAAAAATAGTAATTAACTGCAGTTTATTAAATGGTTAGTGTGCACTTTTGACTCACAGTTTCTATTAAAAATGACAGATACTACACTCAGTATTTCCTGTCTTATGCTTGGGGCAGATGCAACCATGTGTGTGGCTGAACTTTCTATGGTTCTGAGCTGAAAGTATTGAGCAGGGCAGAAGGGATGCGAAGGGAATTTTGTGAGGATGCTACCCAAGGACAAGTGACAGCTCCGTTAAAAGCAACTGGTCAGTTTTCTGCCCCAGCTTTGCCTCCTGTCAGACACAGTCTTTGGTCACCGCTGTCTCCTGACCTCTTCTAGTGCATGTGCTGGGGAATGCCAGTAAGTACAAGCCAAACTGTGCCAAAGAGTAAGCTAACATTTAATCAGTACAGGTGATTTCTGTCAATGTTCCAGCCCAGCTTTGTTGGAATGAATATACTCTGGGAAAAGTCACAGGCTTTCCTTAGAATCTGTCATCACTTTTAGCATGTGCCTGACTCGAATAATTTCAGCCTGTTGTTACTGTTCATGCTAGAGCTTTGTTCTTTTGACATGACAGGCCTTCTGTAATTTACTGCATTTTTGTCACTTTAAATATGCTTGGTTTTATTTGGTTGCATGCTGAGAACATACATGCTCTTGAATGGCAACAAAATCTGTAATAATTGTTTGGGGAGGAGTTTTCTTTGGGCTTTTTCTCTGCAGCTCAAATTATGTATCTCTAATGGTGAACAAAATAAATACTCTTCAACATGAGAAAAATCTGAAAGCTATAAACAACAAGGAAATAACTAGAGTAGTACTGGCTGATAATTATAAACTGGATATTTATTCACTACATTGGTTTATAGGTCTATGCCCTTACTTCTTTCCAGCGGATTTATATTTAAAAATGCTTATATGCAAAAGAGCATACTTTCCCTGCAGATTTAACACTCCAACATCTTTTAAGGTCAATATAGCAGAGGATTTCAAAAGCAGTAACTGTGGAGTTCTTTTCAGGCATCATGATTTTTTCAGAAAGGCTTAGATTGAAAATCCCAGCAAAAAAATTTTAAATGAATAATTTATATAAAAGATACATTAAATATTCGTAGAGAGTGTAGAAAGCATGTGTTCAAACTCAAAATACCATAGGTACTATAGTAAAAATCATGCTTCCGGATTCAAAGAAACTACTGTTCTAGCCTAAGCATAATTAAGAGGTAATAGGCAGAATAAACACCTACATAATGAAAAGAATCACAGAACTTTCCAGTTTGGAAGGGGACCTCTGATGATCATGTAATCAAACCCCTTTGCTCCAAAAATGATCAACTGGAGCAGGTTGTTCAGTGCTGTGTCTAGTCGAGTTTTGAGGATCTCCCTGAGTGGATACTCCACAGCCTCCCAGGGCTATCTGTTCTAGTGTTCAACTATCCTTTCAGTAAAATCATTTCTTTGATGTTTAAATGCAGTTTTCTGTATTCAATTTGTGCTCATTGACTCTTGCCTGTTCTGGATCTCTCTGGAGCATTCTCCTTTACCATCTCTTTCAGGTACTTAGATACATTGAGCAGATGTCCTCAAAGCTTTATCTTCTATTGGCTGGACAGTCCCAGCTGTCACTGTCTCCTTGTGCAGTTCTCTGCAGTTGCTCCAATATTTCCATGTCACACTAGTGCTGTGGGGCGGGAAAGAATCACCTCCCTTGACCTGCAGGGAGCAATCTCCCTTATGCAGCCCAGACTGCTGCCAGCCTTCTTTACTGCAGTGGTGTCTTGCTGGCTCACAGTCCTTGATCATACTCAACATGGTGTCCACCCAGAGCCCCAGAGCTTTTTCTGCAAAGTTGCTTTCCAGTAGCAATTGCCCTAAGCCTGCATTGGTGTATGAGGTTATTCCTTCCCAGGACTGTACACTTTCCTTTGGACTTCATTAAAATCTTGTTGACCTGTTTCTCCAGCCTCTCAAAGCTCATCTGAATGAAACACAAACATCTTATGTATCACCCTTCCTGCTTTCTTTATGAAGTCTTCAAACTTTTGGAAGGTGTTCTTTGTCCCATTACTAGGTCATAAATTGCAATGTTAAACAGTACTGGTCCCAGTATATACTTCCTGGATGTTCCACTACTGACTGGCCTACAGCTGGAAATCATCCTGATTGCTCATCACTACCTTTTGAGCTCAGCCACTGCTTTTCAGTCCACCTCACAGTCCACTGATCTAATCAGTGTTCTTGTCAAATCTTCGTTTTGCTGATGGTGTTTCAATATTTCAGCATGTGCTTGTTGCCTCTTGTCTTTTCTGGATCTGTCTGAATCAGTCGTCCTTGCTGCCCCCATCAATATTTATATATGCTGAGAAGGTTCCATGACTCTTTTTATTTCTGGCTGGACAGTCCCAGATCTTCCAGCATCTCTCAATATCAGATGCCCTGTAGACTTGTTGCTCTTCACGCCTCTCACTTGGATTTGGCTTCAGGTGGGCTTTGGCTTTCCTAACCCCATCTCTACACCTTTGGATAGTGTCTCTCTCTTCCTCCTAGTTCATCTGTCCCTCCTTCTACTTCCTGAATACTTCATTCTTCTGTCTCAGCCCAGTGAGGGTCATCTTACTTACCCCTGCAGGCATCTTGGCACCTTCGACTTTTTGCTTGTCAAGATCAACCATTCTTGAACTTGGAGGATGTATTCCTTGAAAAATCAATCAGCTGTCCTGGGTTTCCCTTGCCATGACTATATCCTATAAAATTCTTCCAAACTGATTTCTGAACAGGCTGAAGTCTTGCCTGAGGCTCAGTGTTAGCAGTCTGCTTTCTGCTTTCTTCCCTCCTCTCAAGATCACAAACCCTGCTATCTCATGGTCACTGCAGTGAAGGGTGTCTGTGGCCTGTGCATGCCCAGCTGGAGCATGGTCTTTACAGAGAAGTTACCAATAGAGCCATAAAATAATTCTTTTTGAGCTAAAGCTTACTAAAAGTCAATAAAAACAAAAACAAAAACAAAACCAACAACAACAAAAAAAGTTTCATGTTTCATATTCAGATCTGATCATAAATTGCATCTCTGTGGAGATTTTACTAACGTCTACTTATACAGAGATTTCATTAATTGCAGATTATATTTTTAATTGATGTAATCCATTGTGCCAGACACTGATAAAAATAATACTATTTTTGATAAAGGGTTATTTCATATTTTAAAATGTCTGATAGATACTGTAGGTACTCTCATTTTGGTAGCACAAATGCAATTCACAAATCTTTTCTGTCACAAATTGTTTTGACACTGAAGAAGAGAATTTATGCCTTATAGGAGAGAAGAATCCTTCCTTCACTTTAGATATTTATTTGACCCTTAATAACCAGTTAGTTCACTGACCAGTAATGCAAGATGTACAGTGGCTTCCTTTCTTTACATGTCAGCGTTACATGTTTTGGGGGGAAAAGTCCTGGAGCTTTTGAATTGTGTTGGAAGTTAAGTTCTGCTGTTACTGTGACCAATTAAAATGAAAAAGTATTGAAGATATTCTTTCAGGCTATTAATGTTCTGTATTCCACAAGACATTTTTAAACTAATTTGAATTAAGTTTCTTTGAGTATGTTTTGGTTTACACTTTGTTAAGGTAATGGTATTGTTGTAGCCTTTTTCTTTCTGACATATTTGGTGCCTCTTGAAGAAATGCTTGTTTCTGTAGGCACCTTTCTTTAAACAGAAGAAAGAACAGGTAGAAGCGTACAGTCTTCTGAGTCTACACCTCATAAAACCTGAAAAATGGTTTCAATCCTTTTTTCTTTTCCTTACCATTTTGTGTTTAAATACAGAGACTACTTACAAGCATGAGAAGCACAATTAACACAGATCATTTAATGGGATGAAAGAGCATGTGGTAGGTGCTCTACAGCACATATATTCTGTGGCACTGTGTCATGCAGTTCAATGTTGATGTGTGTTTCTTTTACCCTGTCATATCTCTTAGGTGACCATATCAAAACAAACAAAATGTGAGATGTGAAAAACCAGATTCCTGTAGAAATAGTTGCTGAATGTTTTTCTAATTGGTGTTTCTTGAGTAAAATTATGAAGACAACACCCTCAGGCTTCACTTTGCCTTTGAGATCTTACAGCCAATAGATTGAGGAAAATGGATGAAAATAATGCCAAACCATGTTTGTTCTATCAGAGAATGGGTTCAAAAATATTCAGTGGTGTTTCACTGGTCATATCTCAAGTAAGGAACATGATCTAATAGGTGTTAATATATGGAAGTAAGTAGTGTGAAACACTTTGAGAGTTGTACTTGGTAAGCTGACAGAATTTATCAAAAATGATTCTGTGATTTCTTGTGTACTACAAGAGTAAATCCACACTAATTTTCTGTTACTAGTAGAAAAGATTATGTCTTACTACAGCCTTGAAACTCAGAATCTGCATGGAAAATTTCATTTCTTTTCAGTTTATATCATTGCTTCTAATTCTGCATAGCTAATTCTTTTCATTCTTGCCCCTAAGCAGACCAGTTTGGCCCTTGTATCTTGTATTTTAAAAGATAATGGGAATACATAGACTGTTAACGATAAATTCTTCTATAGGCAATGAAGCTCTATCCAGTGATTTCCACTGTAGTATTTTTAGTAGGAAGTGGTCTGATGTATTAACTAGTTTTAAATTTTCTTGAATCTTCTAGAATATTTGTTTAACTTTCAGAGTATGAATGCTACTGTAGGTTGTCTCATAAGTCAGGTTCTTGCACTTAGACACACAGTGTATTAGCACTGTTTCTGGCTGTTTTTGAAGGTGGCAAAATTTGGTATGAACATTTAAATTTTCTGAGCTAGGTTTTCGTGCTGCTAAAATGACTAAAAACAGACGGTGAAGTTTCTCAAGTGAAAGCTGACCTTATTTAGTTGAATGGCAGCATCTTTTTGAGTCAGTTTCTCAGAGAAAGGTTGTATTCTTTTACATCAGTTAAATGCTTTTTCCTTTTTTCAGAGGTTTGTCTGAATTTAGCTTATGGCTCTGTACAACTGGTGATCCTCAGATAAAGCACAAGGAATTAAATAAGATGTTCCTACATTACAAAATCTGAGATCAGTAAGATGGCTTATCTAGCACTGCTGATGCTACATTTTGATACTTGGCATCATCTAATTTGTGTCTTTATAACTGTGAGGAGCTTGAGGCAACCACTGAACTCATTCCAAAGTGAGTTCAATGTATACAAGCATCTTCATAAAATCTTCTCTTGCTTCAAATATATTTTTTAAACATGTGCATCAATGAAAGCAGATGTAAGATCTGCTTTAGAAAACCCTAGATCATTTCCAAGGAGAGACTTTTTCAAAAGATCACATTTCTGTGTTTATCTCAAATCTTTTAGCATTCAAATTTACTTATGAAAGTAAGAAAACAATTTGAAGTATCCTGGAAATACAGATTAAGTTCTTGTACCACCTGGCATATTTTCTAAACAGCTTTCCTCTAAACAGATTAAAACACTGGGCAATTTCCACCCAAAAGGTAATAGATGGGATTCATCCAAGAATGCTCAAAGATCTGTCTGGCGTCATTGTGAGGCCTGGCTCAGTAATTTTTGGAAGGTCTTGGGAATCTGGAGAGGCCCCAACTGGAAGCTGGCCAACATTGTCCCAGTTTTTAGGAAAGGCAAGAAATATGACCCTGGAAACTGAAGGCCTGTCAGTCTCACTTCAGCTGCTAGTAAAATTATGAAGATTATTCCGGGAGATACTGGAATATTTACAGACAATATAGTCAATGGTCACAGCCAGCATGGTGTCATGAGTGGGAAGTGTTGCTTGCCAAAACTGTTGTTGGTATATGAAAGGTAACCCATGTAGTTGATCAAGGGAAGCTAGTTGGTGTAATCATATAGATTTAAAATTCCCTTCCTCAGGAGCTGCATGTGGGTTATATAAAATGGTAGAAAAGACATAGATTGACAAATTGAAAACAAGCTATTACTGTATTAAGGGAAATATATATATATACATTATGGAAGTTTTTTGCAGCAACTGCCAAACAAAATGCTTGAATACCATGTGGTTTCTGCCAGCGTGCCACCTCTCTACACTGTTGACAGCATCTTCTGCAGCAAGGTGAGATGGCCCAGGGAATGCTTCTGGTCAGATGGGTCAGCCCGCTGCTCCAAGGCTTTCTGTAGGGCTCTTGGGCTTGGTTTTGATGTGGCCTATGCAGCTTTCTCCATCCGTCATCCTGTGGAAGTTCACTGGGACAGAGGCCATTCCCAATACACAACAGGTGTATTTGCCTCCACTTCTGAGGAGTAAAATACAGCATCATGTTCCTGCCATTGGCCTCAGTGATGGAGGATGATCATGGCTCCATCGAATTCATTTGGGTTTTATCCCATCGTGTCTGTTAGCTTTTTGTGGGAATAGTGGAAAGGTCCCTGACAGCTTTGGCTCCTTATGCTCTCATGAAGTATTGTAGTATTTATACTTAACCTGATTTAGGGTTTGTATGATGCCACTAATGAGTATAACAAATCTTATTAGTATGGGAGAAATAGTATTTTCCCATCATTACATTGTTTGTGTTCCTGAACAGAAGAGGTGTGTGATATTAAAGGTTATGTGAGAGTAATACAAATGCACTTTATTGGCTTCTGACAACCTTTGTATTCAACTGAAAAATTTGATTACACTGTTAAAATAATATTTATTTTCCCAGTAGGTTCTGAATTGATCTTTAGTAATATTGTTTATTGAAAGTGTTTGCAGAATGTTAAAGGCCTGTTTCTGTGCTAAGCAGATTTTGTTGATACACAAGGGTGATGTGTTTCTGATCATACTAAAATTCTCAATGTAATAGCCAGAAACCTAGGAAGTGAATTTGAAATTCTGATGCATCTGTGTACAGAAGAAAACAATTAGTAAAAATGTTGTATCCCACCCTGAGAGTGCTCCTGGCCATTTGACACTAGCCTTTCTCTCCGGGGTTCTTTAGTTGTTCAAAATGTTTAGATGATTTTATTAACTGGCAGACGACTATTGGATTCAAACAGAAAATACTTGGATGCCTTAATTTGCTCCAATCTTAATCTTTACCATGGCATCCCACAGCACAGCGGCAGCAGAAAAAAGTGTGCCTCTTTTGTCTTTAGAGGCAAACACTTTGTGCTGGCAGGGGGTTCTGCATCCTTGTCCAGGGGCTGCCTCATTTCTCTGGAGTAGTAGTAAGATCTCTTGAACTTGAGTTATTTCTCTGTTTCCACAAAACATTCTGTGGAATAGAAATCACAGAATTACACTATACAGGAAATAGTAGTATTGGAATCTTGTATGTCCTTAACTCAATATAAACTTCTCATATTCTGAATTCCACAGATGACTGAATGCATTTAAGAATCTAAAGAAGCTAAATTCAAGTACTCAGAACATGCTTGTTTATGTGTTTTTTGCAATCTTAAGGAAAAGTGATGTTTGGTTCGAGAGGTTTTGACTGAATAACTGCATCAGTTAATTACTGTGATTGATGCAGTAATTGGTGTTGTTGATCTTTGTAAGCTTTATATAAAACTTTGTAGTAAACTAGACAATGCTAAAAAAACCCTTGAAATAGTTCTTCCTAGAGGGGAGGGGAAACATCTCTCCTCTGCAATTGTTTCGCCTACCCAGTGTCTCTTATGATGCTCTAAAATCTCATCACATGAGTATTGTTCTTTTTGGCAACAAGAGTCAGGCAGTGAATTAAAATGAGTAATCAGTTTGAGGATTTATCCAATTTATGTTTTCCGATAAATGTAATTTCATGTCTCTCTACTTTTTCTCAGAGATACCACATCTTACAATGTTAGTGACCCAAAATTTTATTTCTGCATTTCAGTGAGGTCAGTAAAAATACACTAATACCAAAGAACAAAAATTATCTTTACTATATTTCTAATTATATACTACAAGTAATGTGTTGTGATTTTGTCAACTCTTAATCTATTTTGTTCTTTACAAATGAATTGGGATTAGTTTCAGTAGAATATCTGAATCTTACTTCTTATGAATGTCAGCTAAATTGCTATAATTTAAAAATGTGTGGTCAGCAAGAAGGATGTGAAAAAATACTAATTTAATAAATCTGTTCTAATTCTGTGTAGGGAAGTTGACTGGTGTGGATGCAAAAGATAAGAGCAAGTAGAACTAATTGCCAGCTAACCTTTATTCCTTACTCCTTCAGAAAGTTTCTTACCATAGAAGAGATGAGTGTAGGATCACCTCCCTCCAACTAGGACAGGCAAAATATCCTAGAATAACAAACATTGAAGTCTGTGCTGTAGGGATTCCATTTTTATCTGGTGTTTCTAGATTTAGCTACAAACTATTCTTTGCCACGTAAACAGCCTTCACATGAAAAAGAGAACATCAAATAAAGCGTCAGAAAAATACTTTTTTCAGACTCGTTTGTATATGCTACATAGTTAATCCTATATTAATTTGAATTATGTAAAGTCAGCTCAGATTTGGAACTTTTATCTCTAATTAAATAGTGTTTTCAACAGAAATTATCATTTGGCCCTGAGTTTATAGGGTGCTAATTATCTTACAGTAATTAATTTTACCTCACTTTATGGCAAAGACCCTGAAGTATGTACCAGCATAACAACACATGTGCTGAGCCTTTTGTTTATACCTTGGCAGAAGTGTCCTGTCCCTCCCAAGAAGAGAAATTATAGCTGTGCTTTAGACACATCTGCTACAGCTACCAGTTAAATTCCATGCTTTTATGCTCTTTGGTAAACTTTTCTACGAAGTTCATAGTAAGATTTTTTAATATAAAGTTTGTTTGTTTCAAACAATGATTTTATTTATTTATTTACTCCTTTTTTACTTCAGAAAATCTACCAGTGACTCCAGTGGAAAAGTCTGCCTGGAGGCTTTGCAGTTTTTGTTAGGTGCAACCTGACTCTAGCTGCAGAGCTGCATCTCTGCAGGGGATCTCAGGGGGAGACTTTGCAAGGTATCAGAAGTCGGCAAAAGCTTCTGCAGTGTGGAGAATGGTGATCACCAAGGAGACCCAGCCTATGTGGCTGGAGAAAATTGTTGCGGTAATTTGTTCAGCTGTCTAGTAATTAAAACCATCTGCTGTCATGGGTCACTTAAAGGCTCCTGTTACTCTGCTGTTTGCACTGATGTTTTCACATAGCTCTGGCGTGAATCTCTTCCAAGACTGTAGCCTTACTGTGAGAGATACATACCTTCCTTTTTTTGGTAACTCTGGCTACCCAACTTGGTGTAGAAGTTTCCAAACCTTTTTAAATAACTTGCGTGTTCCTAGGTTCTGTAGTAGGCCAATATGCACTTAAGGTTCTGAAGGGTCTAAATTCATGTTCCTGAAAAACATTGGTTGTGTTGCTGTCCTACTTCTAAACATTGGTCAAGGTGAAGCAAAAGGGTTATCTAGTAGCTGCCTTCAAGTATTTGAGGAACAATTACAAAGTTGATGGAGACAGAATCACCTTAGTACTACCAGGTATTGTAACAAAGCTGCAAAATGCAGCTTGGGTTGTTTGGCTTAGGGGTAGGGAAGAAAATTTCTTCTGGAGGATGGTGCCCTGCAGCACGAGAGACTTAGCTAGACAAAGCAACACCTGTGTTGGTGACTTGATGCTCAATGCTCTCTCACTTAAAGCTCAGCATCATACAGGGCACCTCCAAATGTTTTTTATTGACACTATCCTGTGTCTTAGCTCTGGAGTGGACCAACCACACTCCAACCATGTGGTCACTCAGTTCAGCCTATTACTCAGGGGCCTCCCATGGGAAGGAGTGGGCCCAGCATGGTCATTCTCCTTCTGACCCATGTATTCCCAGGTGCTCCTATATCAGCCCTGACTTAGAGACTTACAATGTTTCCTGTAGAAAATAAGTTCATTTCACTATTTTCTGCAATTTGATAGTGGCCTGGTCTGAGTTTCTCTTAGTTGCTCCTGCCTGAGCAGTAACAGGAATTTAAGGGTAACGCAATACCGGGCTTTTAGTTTCAGAAAGACCGGCTGTGGAAACATGTTGCAATTAGATGTAGGGAGGGGTGAATAAATACCATTCTTAAATATAATTTGTTTTGTCTCTTGGTTGCTGGCAATTTATATTTTGAGTAAAATATCCTTTACTTACTTAGAAAACTGCAAATACTGAAGAATCCATTTACAAAATCAGTAGCATGTAAACATAAAGAGCAGAAAGGTAAAGAGAAGGCATCAGGGACACACTCATGTTTGTTTTATGTGTGTATAGGCCGGGCAGTCAAGTTATGGTTCCTGTTTTAGAATAATCCCTGAATTAGAATAGAAAACAATAAAAAAGTAAATCTAATTGGGTGGGGAAAAAAAGTCTTTTAATAGGAAATTGGTTTTGGGGCTCAGCAAGTTTTAAATCATCTTGAATTCTCAAGGTACTATCTATATGTGCAGTGTGCATATATCTATAAATCCGTATAGCAGTGTGCAGTACTTCATTCTCATGTTCGGCAGGAGAACTGAGAGCAGGAAGGTCACCTGTGCTATTGCAGAGGGTTATGAGGTCATTTGATCATCTGGAGGAATAGATTTCTGATAGTGAAAACATTTGCTTCTCAAAAGAATGTAACATTTTTCGGACATTCTGCCATTTCTTACCCAAATTCATGGACTGTGCACCCTCTCAGAGCCCACTTTTGACTTACATATTCAATGGTGTATACCTCTGACTACTGAGCAATAAATCCTCTGAATAACAGATAAATATAGAAAGGCTTCAGGCATTCAGTAAAACACATTTCATTTTATGCTGAAGAAAAAAACTTAATCCTTGGCAACTTGCATGGTTTTAACAGATAAAATTAAATTACTGAAACATGAAAACCTGCTGTATTTAGAGCAGCCTTTAAAAATTATTTTCTTGAACAATATTTTCATGTGGAAGTAGGATTCATTTAGCAGCTGCTTATGCATGTGATTGCTGACCTAGTAATTGATTGCTTGAACTATAAGCTTATAAACATGTATATAGTTTTAGTTTCACAAATATATTAGCTGGCTCTTTTGAGTATTAAAAAAATTATTCAGGTATATGGAGCTAGGTATATTTTTTTTACTTTGCTTTTCTTTGAAGACAAAACATAGCTGCTTTAAAAGTGAAATGTGCATATTTAAATGATTGAGAACAATAATCCCTTTAAAAAGATGATTTCCATTTCCTTGCAGACCTATCTCTGTGACTTAATGAGATTTTGGCAGATTTGCTCTGTGTAGAACTAGGTTTCTGATGAATTCCTTATTCCTAGTTCAAATGAGTACCTTTTTTTTAATGAAAAGGTACATTGGTTCTTTAATGGAATGATTAAAAAAAATTAGAGGGCCAAAATCCATACAATAAGTACTATTTATGTTCAACAGGGACAGTGTAGAGAAAATAAGTTCTGGATACTTCTGGATTTAGAGGAATACGTAGGTGTCTATCTTCACTTGAAATTTGCTATTGTACTTCTCAACTTCTGATTACAAAATATGTGTTTAATAATTTTTCCCACATAAGTGGTTGAAGGCAAAAGAAATAGTAGAGATGTTCATCTCCCATTACTGATTTCTCTTTACCTGGAGTCTTTCCTGTTGTCAGACATTTCCAATAGGATTTTGGAATGAATTAGTGTTATTAGTAAGGAAATGTGATGTCCTGTCTCTTTGGCAAGAAATATTTTATCACACATGATGTGGCTGATTTGCT
Organism: Origma solitaria; assembly: GCA_013397895.1. Taxonomy (NCBI): domain Eukaryota; kingdom Metazoa; phylum Chordata; class Aves; order Passeriformes; family Acanthizidae; genus Origma; species Origma solitaria. The sequence continues at coordinate 1,198,421 of VZRL01001399.1, read as the reverse complement.
CACAAATAGATACCTGGCTAAAAGGTAAATTATTTCAGAAGATGCAGCTGGTAAAGAGGGTGTAGGAAAAGAATCTTGATTGTAGAAGTATTCCCACTTTGAGCAATAAAACCAAAAACTGAACCTGATGTGTAAATCTGGTTGTTACTGGAGATTAAAGCTGGAAGTAATTGCTGGAAGTGCTCTGGGGTTTGTGTTGCAGGCAGAATAGCTGCCAAGCTTTGAACATGGGCTGAAAAAATAGATCTGCACCCAGTGGCCAGGGATTGGTGTGCATCCAGCTAAGTACAGTATGCTGGTTTTGCTTTGCCCAGTTTTTGTTAGTAGGCGGGGAGGGGCAAAAAGATGGCTCCTGTGTGTCCTGTGTGAATGCTCTGGAAGTTTCACCATGTCCAGCAGAGCCAATTTCTGATGGCTCTGAAGATGATGGACATGCTACTGGCCAAGTCTGGGCCGATTACAGATGTTAGTTATGCCTCTGTGAAAACATATTTAAGAAGTAATCAAAACAATGTGAGCATGTACTTCTTTTTTAGCCAGAGGAGGAGGAGGAGGTAAAAATATGTGAGGGAAAACAGCATGGAAGGCGCCAAGGTCAGTGGAGAAGGTGGGGGAGGAGGTGCTCCAGGTGCCAGAGCTGAAAACCCTCTGCCGGCCGTGGTGAAGACCATGGTGGAGCAGGTGGTCCCCCTGCAGCCCATGGAGTCCAGGAGGATGCAGAGATCCACTCGCAGCCCATGGGGAGGTGCCCATGCTGGAGTGGGTGGATGCCTGCAGGAAGCTGTGGTCCAATGGGAATCCCAGTGGAGGGAAAGGCCTTGCTCCCAGGATGGAAACAGCCTGGCCTCAGCTCAGAAGTCTGCACCCTACGGACAAGAACTCGTGTTGCAGCAGATTCGGGGGCTGCTGCTGCTCTTGAGATTGGACTCACGTCAAAGAATTTCGCAGAGGACTGTCTCTCGTGGGAGGGATCCCATGGCAAAGTAGAGGACTCCTCTCCCTTAGCAGTGGAAGAAAATTTCGGTGATGGACTGACCAAAAACCCCCATACCCTTCCACCCACACCCCCCAAGCTGTTGGTGGGGAGGAGGGAGGGGTTGAGCGGAGAAACGGTGTCTCAATAGGGAAGGGGAGGTGAGCAAGGAAATAGTGTCTTTAAGAGCTTATTTTTACTTCTCATTATCTTCCTCTGACTCTGCTTAGGTTAGTAAGTCACTTTGCAACTTTAAGTTTTCAGCCTGTTTTGCCTTTAGTGCATTCTCCCCGGTTCCTTACCTCAACTCTTGAGTCCTGTGTGTGTTAGCTTTTTTTTCCCTCTCGTCTGCACAGCTGTGGCAGGGGAGAGCAGAGAGAGCAGATTTCGTAGGTGCCTGGCATTTGACCAGGGTCAAACCATGAAATTTTTGTGGCCCATATGGGGAGCCATGAGTATTTTGAGATAAGGATACTAATTGGGAGAAATAATGGGCAAAACAAGTATTAAGCTATGTTTTTAAGGTAGAATGGTAATGAAGTATTTGTGTTGTAATTGTAGTGAAAGTCCTAGGGGTGGATTAATTGTATGTTGAATGTTGATTTTGATGATTCTTAAATATGTGATTCACAGAGGCAAGTGGTGGAATGTGTTTGTTTTGCTTAGCCCAGTTTTGCTTAGCCCCAACGTCTAACAGGGCTCCAGTATTAAAAGTGGATAGGACTGAATTTGGCCCAGCAGGATTGTTGAAAGTCTATGGTGTAATTTTCTGTGCTTGCACTGCCTGCAGTCCAGCTATTTGCAGTCCCACAGCTGGTGGTTCCAAACGGCGAGTCCTATTCGGGTAGCAGACTCACACTTATATTGCAAGAAATATTTTCATTGTCTGTCACTGGCTACAGGCTTGGCTTACCTTACTTGGCTTCCTGACAGGGCTTCTCAGGCGTGCTTTGCACTTTTCTTAAGCTTGCCTGGGGCTCTGTTACAGTTTCTTCAACTGTAATAGCAATTTCATAGTGACCAGGAAATTGTTTCCTTATCTGTTTAGATTTTTAGTTTAGTAATGTAGGATTGTGTACTGAAAAGCCATATTTTCCCCCAGAATCTAATGCACTTCTGTAACTAATAGTGTAGTAAGTTGCAAACTCCATGCAGGATGACCTATGACCATAAAAGAAAGGTACAGCTTAGAGGACCAGAGGTGTAGAGTGATAGCAAAGGAATTAAGTTGCTAGCACAGAAGATGACACACATATCCCAGAGATATAAACAGCTCAGAAATGTTCAGTTACTGATCATGGAGGGACTGAATTCTTTGGAATGAAGTAAAATTGGTTTTAGGAATTCAAAAAAGAAAACCATCCAAGATATAAAATATAATAAAGCATACCATTATATTAAAGTGAAATGGTGGAATTGCAGACCAAGAAAGAAAAAAATATTTTTTTCCCCATCTCTAAGTGTTTCATGATCTCAGTTTTCTTCTGTTTGGGTTGGTTGTAGTTAATTTCTTTGCCTATGGAAAAGACTGCAGGAAAGTTGGCTGTGCAATGAGATGCTTGAAAAAATTCCAAAGCAGCAGCTCAGTCTTGCCTTAAATTCAGCAAAATTGTGAAGGAATGTGCCTGGACATAAAAATTATCAAGAATCTGAGCATGAGAATGTAGTTTCTCATTGTTTCATTTGGAACTAAGATGAAGTTAAGTTTTGCTGACCAGTTCCTTTAATTAAGCTAATTTACAGCCTGACCCCATAGAGATTTGCATTGAAATAACTGAAGAGGTTGCAAATTGAGGAATTGGAGAGCTGGTTTGGATTCTTACATTGCCTTTGCCACCAAACAAGGTTTAATTAAATCTTGAAGTCTTGTTTACTTAAGTGTCCCATTGTAGTGCTTGGAAAGAGTGCTTTTAAAATGAGTATGTATTCATGTTATTTTTTCACCATCTTGCGTTTGCATAGGACACAACACTACCATCTTCTTTCTAAGTGTTTTTTGTTAATGATCTCTCAGTTTTGATTTTGTCTGCCTTGTGTGGTAACATTAAAATACTTAATTAATTTATGAATGTTATGATAATAATTTTAGAATGTATTCATAAATTGTAGCTTATCTTATGGAAAGACTTGTTAACACAGTTCTTGCAATATTCCATCTAGTCTCCTCTTTTTTTCCTCCAGATTCTTTTAGGCACTTCTATCAAAGACTAAGAAACAAAATATTCTTAGCAAATGAAAAAGCATTTATGATGAAAGAAACCTGATGGGAAAATGTTTCAGCTTTTCTTAAGAGTGTTTTTGGGCCAAGTCCTTGTAAAAGTCAATGTATAAGAGAAGTCCGAATAATTTGTGCAGCAGTTATGTATAGTTACCTTTAGTATTTACACGGCCAATAATTTTTAAATTTGCATCATGTGCTTTCTGCGATAGAGCAACTGACTTAAAAGTAATGTTCATTTGTGTCCTATTATATGGTCTAAACAGATTTCAAGTTGGATATAGTCATAGTCTATTTCTTCTTAAAAATCAAGTGTTGGAGTACTAGAAAATGTTCTGATAAGCAGTTGAATTTGATATTGTGAAGTCACATTTGTCTTTACTAAATTCACTAAATTACAGGTATGTACTTATATACAGCCATGGGTTTATGCAATTCTGGATGACTGGCAGGACTAGCCAGCAAGGGCTTAATTTACCAGCATCTTCTCTCTTGCTAAGAAAAGGTCTTAAGGACAGGACAAGCGTCTGTGATAATTCCTCCATAAGGCAGGTGAACCTGGACTCAGATAGAAGGACTATGCAGTGAGTTTATATGTAACAGTAGTAGTTAGTAGTCAAAGTAGTCAAAGACATTGAAAAGGTATGCAGTGGAGGCAGTGAGAGCTTGTCAGGGCATGGGGGAGAAATGGAAAATACAGCAAGGAGGGAGAGAATTTGAGAAGAAGAGACAAAACAGTAATCAGATATTTTAAAAAGTGGCAGTTCACCTAAGCTGCTGGTTTAGAACAGAGGTTATACGTACAGACTTGTATGCCTTTGTAGCATCCTAGATACTTGCTCTGTGTGCAATGAGGGCTGTGTATTAAAAAATAAGAAGCAGGTTTTTTGAGGTTACGTAGATTTTGTTTTGTAGCATTCTGTAATTGAAGGATAGCATATATGTACTCTCGTCTATGATCCATGTTTCTCCTAACAGCTGCATGGTGAATAGTTGTGATCTTAGTTACTGCAGGATGTGGTACACCATGAAAGACATGTAGCGTTTTCTTAATTTGTTTGCAGTTTTGATGATGTCTGAGTATTTTCGGTTGATACTGCGTGTGGTGAGGACTGGAAAAGAGGTACAGTCACGTAAGTTTCAAGTGAAGATGGATCAAGTAGCAGTGGTTTGCTTACTAATAGATTGCTAGCAAAATGGATGGAAATCCTTGCAGGCAATTTCTAAATGGTATAATTAGTATTTTTTATGATGTCAAATGTTATGGAAAATGTTGGTTTTGGAGTATGATACAAGGATCTTCCTTATGGGCATGCTCGTATCATCTGTTGTATTTATTATGAAATTGCAGTATTGAGCCACAATAGGTATCTGCAGAAACATCTCTGGAACCTTGTTGAGTTTTGCATTAACTCCTGAGGGGAGCTTGGCAATCAGTTTTCTCCTCAGTTTTTTTTTGCTTCATCTTGAGGTTTAATCTCTTTAATCTCTGTTTCACTGCTAGTGGCCTTTATCATAGCTGTTAGTTCAGTAAGGGAATATAGTATCGCTTCTTGGTAATACAGATTGAATGCTGGTGTGAGTAAAACTCCTTGTACCAAAAGTATTTTATAGCTACATTCATTATACATGTTGCACACAGTGTGCTTTACTGTAAACAGAAAAGAGTAATGGATTTGGTATGTTATTCAGAGTTAACGATACCATAAATATGCTTTCAGGAGGATAATACCCATAATACGTGGGGCACATAGTATGCAACCTGTCAATGCAAACTTTGGGGGGAATAAAATGACTGTCTAAAATGTTTATTGTTTCAATGAAACAAGTGGAAATGTGAGCAGTATCCTCCAGGGCTGGAATATTTGCTAAGGAAGGATGTAATCTGTGCTCTGAATATTCTCAGAATTCTGAATTTCTGAGAAAAAGAAGAAATAATCAATCTTCGCAGTGACTATTGCTACAAACTGGATTTACTGTGAAGACTTTGTGAATTTTACTACAAATAGGAAAAAAAATTATGTAATCATCTTACCTCTAGCTGAAAAACATTACACTGTATGCCATAAGCACAAACTGAAATAATAAAAATTAATTTTAGAGAAGGGATGGACAATTGGAAGGCAGTGAATTCTTATTCTTTGGTTCTGTCACACAGCAGTCCTAAATCAGTAATACACTAGCAAAAACTATCTTTAATAAATGTCTTTGTTATTGACTCTGTTCTTTTTCTGATGAAGAAGTCATGAAGAAGTACAGAGTCCTTTCATGTAGAAAGTCATCTTCGATCTGCAGAGATCTTTCTTCCACAAAGGGACTATTGTAGAAAATTGAATACCTCACAAATATTATGTAGCGTACTAATAATGGCTTAAAAAATTATGTTCTTCACTGTGGAGGACAGTTGGGAGTGTTTGTATTTCTTTTGCATTACTTGTTGGGATGGGTTGTTTTTTGGGGGTTTTTTTGTTTGGTTTTTTGTGGTTTTTGTTGTTGTTGTTTTTTGTTTGGGGGTTGGAGTTTTTTGGGGTTTTTTTGTTTTTTATGTTCTTGTTTTTTGTTTTGTCTTTTTTTTT
>VZRL01001399.1:1151390-1192638 GCA_013397895.1 Origma solitaria | reverse complement strand
TTTTTTTTTTTTTTTTTTTTTTGGGTTTTTACGTTACCCCTCGAAGAAGTCTTTGAAACTTTTTTAGTTTAGTTAGCTTTCATGGAGCTTTTAGTTTAGTTACCTTTCTGGCTTTTCCAGAATAATAATCAATATGAAGTTGAATGTTTTTAATTGAACCATTTTTCATACTGAATAACTGGGAGCACAGGGAGTAATTTTTATAATTTCTTCCAAATATTTTATTTTCTTGCTTTATCTTTGCTGTCTTGATCCCATCAACATTTAATTTTGTCCAACCCACAGCAATGAAACTGGCACTTTTTGCTCTTTCCCAGTGTCAGAAGGCTTTTGCATGTCATAAGCTTATATTTTGTTGGAAGGCATTAGGAGTGTAATGACTAAAAGAGCCTTCTCAAGCCTTCATCTTTGCAAAGTTTTCAATGAGAAGCAGAATTCTTGTTTTCTTTTGCAGTAATGCCCTCAGATAAAACCCTGGATGGAAGACTCTCCTGAGACTAAAAACTAATCTGATAAAACAGCCTGGAGAACAGATTGAGGATCAAGACTTGATGCACAGGTCTCTGTGTGAGGTAACATAAGCAGTAGGTTATATGAATGTGTGTAGAAGCAGACCTGTTTCTTACAGACTTTAACCTCTGCTGCACATAGTTGCCACACAGTTGGTGGAATGAATCCTGTGAAAATTTTTTGTAGGAGTTGACATAGCAGCACTGACAACTGAAGTTAGCTGCACCAAAATTCAAGTTAGAAAATCATTTGTCTGGATGTCTGCAGTACTGGGGTGATGTTTTTAGGCTCAGCCAAGGTTGACGCAGATAAGCTGCCAGCTTCTTTATTGTGAGCTGCATGATAGAATGAAGCCCTTCGTATAGTGCTGCTCACTTCTTAAATATTGTAGTAAATGTAATCTGTCAGGATTTTCTGGCAGTCTTCCTGCAAAGAAGGCCAGAAGTCAAGGATGGAAAAGTGATCTTTGTTGTAGTCATGATTTGCAGTACTTCTACGTGCACTTCAAATGCAAAATAAGAAAATAGAAGTTAAGAATTTAAACAGAAGCAGGTTTTTACTGAGGTCAGAGCTGCGGTTTGACCCCACCAGTCTGTTTCTGGTAGCAACAGTGCAAGATGCTAAACCATATTCTAACTTTGGAAACTGTTTTCCATTGTTGTATCTAATTTCTCTTTTCAATGATACTGATAATGCAGATAATGCTTTCAGCCTGAAGAACCCTTGTGATGACAGATTTCCCAAGTTCACTACCTGCTGTGTAAATTAGGTATTTCTGTTTGGTTTAAAATTTGCTTAGTTGATGCTGTGTTTTGTTGTTGCATAGAGCTTGGGGAAAAGCACTTTGGTATTCACCTTACCCACTGCAGTTACAATCTTATAAAACTGGCTCATATTCTCTGCAAACTTTTACTTTTGAGAGTTCCAAATTCCTTTATTTTTCTGTAAAGGGCAGCTGCTCCACTCCTTGGCTTCTAACTCTGCTGTGTCTTCCCTGAAATACAGAGACTGGAACTACATGTAGAAATTGTGGTATGTCCAATGGGTGCTCTGAATTTTATCATTAGAAGTTGAAGAGAGATTCCAGAATAAGACTGGTGTAGTTCATTGTGTGCTGTTTGGTGTGGGTGATCTTAAGTTTGGTATTTGGAAATACTGTTTCTGTAATTGAATAATACAACTCTTCAGCTTAAGGAGTAGAGACTGTTCTCACATGCATTAATTTCATAACAAGCCCAGAATTAGAGAAGATGGTGCATCAGTTCATTACCAGCTCAATAGCCATGGCTTCATGAAGGAGTAATTATAAAACCTAACACGTTTTTTGGCAAAACTAACTTCATTAATTTCTGTTCAGAACTAATCCAGGAACTTCTTATAAGTCATTCATACAAGTATAGGAGTTCTGTACCTGTTGCTTTCAGTGTATTTGCAGAGAAAAATCAATGTAAAGACAAATACACTTTTCATTGTTGTGATGTGGAATTATTACACTATAAATTAGAAGTTTATTTCAATGACAGTTTATGTGTTAAAGGTTTTGAGGCAGCATACATATAAGGATTGGTTAAATTATTTTGGAATGATGTATAGTTGAAAATACTTCTTCAGAAATCTGATTAATTCAAGAAAGATATCAGTGCTAAATATATTAAGTAAGCATATGGGTTGTCTAATTGTATCCATTACATTTACCAGACTAAATGTGTTTTTAAACTGTCAGGCAAACTATTTCTCTTTTCAATTACAAATGCAGCCTAATATATATTGAACTTTATTTACCATAGAATCATAGAATGGTTTGGGTTGGAAGGGACCTTAAAGATCACCCAGTTCCAACCCCTGCTATCATGGGCAGGGACTCCTTCCAGTACACCAGGTTGTTCAAAGACCCAACCTGGCCTCGAACACTTCCAGGGATGGGGCTGCCACAGATTCTCTGGGTAGCATGCTCCAGCACCTCATCACTCTCACAGTAAAGCATTTCTTCCCAATATCTAATCTAAACTTGAGCCCTTTCAGTTTAAAGCCATTCACCCCTCTCCAATCACTTCATACCCTTGTAAAATGTCCCTGTCCAACTCTCTTGTGTGCCCCACTTGGGTAATGGAAGGCTGCTGTAAGGTCTTCCTGGAACCTTCTCTTCTTGAGGCTGAACAACTCCAGTTTTCTCAGCTTGTCTTCACAGGATAGGTGCTCCAGCCCTCTGATCTTATTTTGGATTTGTTATGGGGTTTTTTGTTTGGTTATTTTTGGTCTTTTTAGGGGCTCTGATACCTTATGTTAAATTAATCTGACTTTATATGAAACTACAGTTTGGATTTTGGGGAATTTCCCCTTTTGTCTTCAAAATATCATAGCAAGGGAAACTTGTAATGGTTGTTTTCATATTATTTATTAACTCGAAGAGCTGAGGCTTTGTCTTGTACAGAGAAGTGATGTAGGCTCAATAGACAGCAGTTCCCAATGAAAACATAGCAATTTCAGTGTATTTATACCTCTGCATACTATCTCCTTTTGTATCTTTGAGATGCTATTTCATTTGCACATCTCTCTGCCAGCGTCCCTTTAATTTCATTATGCATATTCATATGTCATAAACAGTTGAGCTGTGAATATTTAAAATGAGTGTATATCTATGTGTATGAGTGCCTACAGATATTTCTGCTTATAGCTGAGCAGGGGAGGAAAATATATACTAAATTGTGTCTTTTAAGTACCTGTTGCAATCATTTAAGTTACCATATTTTTGATAATTAATCCTTAAAGTACTTAGAAATTTACTCCCTTATTCTATCTTGTTAAAAAATAGTCTGAATTTATTTCTTGCCTTTCAAGTTAGCAAAGATTTTTATACTTAGTGTCTTGTCGTCTTATATTCTATGCAGACAGAAATATTCAGAGATTTTATGCTCAAGTTGCACAACGTCACACACCAGAATCACAGAATGGTTGGAAGGGCCATGGTGGAGTCATCTGGCAATCTGTTCCAGTGCTCAGTCACCTGCACAGTGAAGAAAGTTCATCCTCAGGTCCAGGTAGAACTTCCTGTGCATCAGTTTCTGCCCATTGCCTCTTGTCTTATTGCTTGGCACCACCCAGATGAGCCTGGAAACAGCATCTGACACCCTCCCTTCATTGGGAGGCTTTGAAGAGATCCCCTCTCAGTCGTGTTTTCTCAAGTGTTAACAGGCCCAACTCAGCTTTTCCTTGTTAAAGATGCCATTTTAATTGTTTTTTGACATATTTTTTAGTGAGAATGATTTAATCTGTAAATAAACATTTGTCAATAATAAGTTTCAGTGAATGAGTTTTAATTTTCCCAGAAAAAAAGGGAGTTGAAATTTGAAGAGTTTGAATTACTATGATACAAACCTTCCAAACAGAAGTTCTAAGGAGTGAGTCTGTAATCCCTCTTTGTCATTAAACAAGGTGAGACTTTGATGCTATGGGAAATTTACAATTCTGCAAAATTGTCTTAATGGGTTTTATTATCTTTGACTTCTTTGGACAATGCTTAGACACAAGTTTCTACAAGAAAAATCTTCTACCATTATTTTTATCTCCAGTCAATAAGCCACTTTCTGTGACTTCCTCCTCTTCTGCCCAAGGAGGTTCTGGAATCAGTGTCTAGTTTAAATCTGGAAGAGATCTGAAAAATAGTGAAGTTTTCACTGGGTTAGTGAAGATTGGTAAGGGAGGGAAAATAAAGTTAATAATCTCTTGCTGGGAGTGTTGGAATACTTTATGACTTTTTGTCATGCAGCTTGAGAGAAGCTGGCAGAGTAATTATGTATTTTTTTCAAACTATTTTTTTTCTTCTCTTGAGTAGACTGATAGACCGTGAAACAAAGGTGAGGAATGGTAAGGTCAAGACGAAGAATCTGAGTTTATGGGAAGAAAATAATAAAGTGAGGTATTGAAGAAGGATCTGGTCTTCTTTTCTGAAGGTCAAATCCTTTTTCATGTTTAGGGACCTGTCACTTAGGTCAGGGATCAACATAAACTTATTCATCCCATGGGATGCAGTTTCTGGAGGGAACAGGGATCTAGGACAGCTGGTTTCTTTTCAGAGATCACCAACAGCACGTATAGAATTAGCAGATGGTGTTTCAGGTGTTATAACTACAAATGAGAACAGTTCTTGTTATCAGCATGTCAAAAGTGTGTGTGAGGTGGCATAGCATCTGTACAAAAACGGCATCCAGGTTCTGGAAAAACACTGGAGAATGTTTGAGAACCAGTGTGGACAGGACAGTGCTAGCACAGGCTTTTGCCAACAAGTGACTGACAAATGCCCTACAGATGAGTGAATATCATCACTTTTGTTTGCCATCCTCTCAACATTGCAACTAAAAGAGAAGACCACTACATTGATGGTTCAGAGGAAATCTGTGCAGCATTTCTTCTCTTCCAGCCATGGAGATGCTAATATTTCTAGTCTTGACATTTATAGTCTTTTACACAGTACCAAATCTTAACTATTTTATTGAGCAAGCACAGTTCTTGCTCTTCGTATTTTAAGCTTTTTTTTTTTTTTGTACTGATGCTGTCTCCTATCCCTGTGCCATTATCAATTTTCTTTGAAAATAACCTTATAATAAATTATAAATGCAGTCATAGGTACATTTGGACAGAAGAGTATCCTTTGAGCAATTCCTGAAGCACACTCCCTGTAGTTCCATACCTTTTCCCTTGAGTAGACTGTGTCATTGTTTTCTAAGACTTGTCTCCTGCTTTCTGTTTTTGTTACTCACATCTAGGAAGGTTAGTTCTATCAAATTCTTTCCATCTATAATGACAAACTAGATACCAAATTAAGTCATATAAGGCAACTGTTATAACGATAATGTCTTTTATCATATTTTGTATTTACACTATTCTTTAATTACTGCTTTTATAAATTGTATTCTCTCCTTGTATGATCAGTAAAGTCAGAGTAGAAGATCATGCCTTGCCAATTACCTTTCTCTGGAAGGTAATACAGGTGCTTTACATACACAGTAGTCTCTCCAAATCTTTAAAAAGGAAATAAATAATTGCATGCAACAACTAAGCTGTGTTTTTTCAAGCTGAGAGGAGAAAAAAAGATTATATGTGGGGTAGAATAATTTGTCTTGCTTGTAATTTTTTTATTATTTTATTTTTTATAATTGAACCTTTCCATAGCAATGAAAGCATGTCAAAAGAGCTATTAATTATCAGTTATACAGCCTTGAAGATGTGCAGGTGGAGTACAGGTGGTTTAATAGATTTGGATATTCATTTCAAATTTCTTAACATGATACTCATCACAGTAAACTGACTGAGTAAATATACTACAAAAATCTTAGGTCTTCTGCCTTATTAACATGCTATATATATATATATATATATATACACACACACATATATAAGTGTGTGCACACATGCGTGCATGTGTAAATATGGGTATAGACATGTAAAGAAATATGAGTACAATAATATGAATGCAACTGCCTTATTTTATTTTTTTTTTTTAATTTCTCTTAGCCCATCATAAAGTTGCTAGGAAGAAAAAAAATAGGCCTTATACTGATCTGGGGAAAAATACCCTCCAGAATCATGTCTTTAGTATATTAAAGAGATGTGTCAAGAACCACTGCAAGACTCTGAAAGCCACATTCTCTTACACTGAGTAGGAACAAAAACCTTGTTGGTCAGAATTGCCCAATTGTTTGATCCACTGCCGGTACATCACCCTTAAGGTCACACTCTGGAATATGGATCAGGAAGATGAAGTACATGTAGGCAGACAATTGAATAAACTTGATAAGAAACAAGCTTTTATCTATGAGTACAAGGCAGGAAACATTAAAATAAGAACAGTCAGATTTGTGTCTAAAGTGGTTTTACATCTTCATCTTACTGTTTCTGCCTTGAAGGTGAAAGTTAAAGTATTTGAGGAATGTTATTAATGCCTTTTAAAATTAACTCTTTGTGTAGCTGCTTCAGCAGGTTACAGTATTCAACAAAGTTGTAGATTTTGTTTACTGTCTACGCAATGTCTGATTCTTCCTTGTTCAGAACACTGGTATCAAAGATGGAGCTGGGAAGGAGTTTGCATATTAGGATCAATTAGAGTGCAGGAAAAATACAAAAAATTAAATTGAAAAGCAACACAAGTTAAAATCAAGGTCTACAAATCACTTTGTGAAGGCAGGTCAATGATTTTTTGAAGTTACATTTAGCAAATGGGTATAAATATGTATTGCTATTATCTATAGACTGTGCCAGCAAGAGAGACTCCATCATTATTGTGCAAGCAGTATAATTTTGTTAGCAAAGAACAGTTTCTAGTACAAAACTTTAGTAAAAGCAGCCAAATGCCCCCTTCAGTCAAGGTGGGTTGCTGTCTGGCAGTCTTGGCAAATAAGCAGAGAAATAACCCTTTGTGCATTTAGATCCTAATTGTCTTGAGCATAATTAGAGAGAACATTAAGTTCGGAAGAATAAGTGCTTCATCAATTATGAGGATGTTCTTGTAATGAAGGCCATTTCTTTTATCATTTCTGTAGCAATAGGATGGTAATTTACATTGATTCAGGAGCACAGGTAATGAGTCCTTAATATGAAATACTAGATTCCTCTAAGAGAAGTTTGATTTTCATTCACTGGCAGGAGATAGCCAAGACTCTGCTGAACTGCCGGCCATTAAAGTTCCTGTACTCTAGCCAAGTAATTTAGAGGTATATCATGTATTGATTTACTGAGTGACTCTTGCCTAAGAACATGATATGGCTGATGTACAATCAGGATTATTAGCGATCAAACAATAGTAGGTGGATATCCTTACAATAATATTTAAGAACTACATTGTAGATTATTACGACAATGTAAGTGAAAGATGAATTTGGTAATTCATATAAGGAAATCTGTAAGATGGAGTAGGGATGTTAAGGGGAAAAATAAGAAATAGATAAGAGCCCTTAGAAACAACATATTTATATTTAATGAACTGCAACTCAAAGTAAAGGTCAAAGCAGATTGAAGAGGTATATTGACTATGGTCATCTGCTTCAATTTTATTAGTAATCTGTAACTGAACTTAAGTTTTGAGCAGAATTTGAGTGTTGAAATATCTGAGGTGTTTTAGGTGAAGGAGTAAGTGATATTTCTGTTCAGGTCTAACTGCATATGGTGTTAATAGAATAAGAACCTAATTTATAAAACATTTTTAGTATGACTCATGGTTAAGACTCATAACTTGACTGCCACTTCTTTGTTGCACTGGGGCTCTTGTGTCTGCCTCAGAAGCATTTCAAAATTGAGAGACTTTAGCATTAGTGGAAATTACACAAAAACATACTTTGTATAAAGTTAAATAGTTCTTTATTTGTCATATATTTAAAAGCAAAATTATAAGCTGCATGCATTTTGAATATTTATAGTTCATGCTCTTGCCTCTTTTGCCATAGTTGAGCAGTTGCCATGGTTCCCATTATACTGTCTGCTTTAGAGGCAAACTTCATAACCATGCTAAATGGAGCTGGGTTTCTGAAGTGTACTACACTTGTAGTGCCCTCAGCTGCATCTTGAATTGATCTGTATTTTCCACTGTCTCCCCTTAATAGCATGGAACCAGAGATCGGGGCTCACAAGAAATACAAATATTAATACACAGAATTCATTATCTTCATCTCTCTTACCAATAAAGAACAACAAGTGTATTAAATGTATACAGAAGTAACAAATTTTTTAAAAATGAGATTCAGTTAAAAGTGGGTGACAACATACTCTGTAGGCACAATAGTTCAACTTTACTTTGTGCAGAGCCTGCTCTTCTTTCTGAAGGGATGTAAATGGGGATAGAGAGTTAATATAATTATGTTTTGCAAGGATTAAAAGATTGGGGCAATTTGTAAGATACCAACTTCAGGGAGAGACATTGAAAACATGCTTTTGGCATCACAACTTCCAGAAGATTTAGCTTGTTTAAACCTGCCAATTCCCAAGGGTTTCTGTTTCACTTCTCTGGTGTATCTTTATTTGGGTTAAACATGTTCTGAACCTCAAAAGGAAAAGAGGTTCATTTATCTAAGCATTTAGAAAGATCACATTCTGATCTAAAATTTTTCTCTAATCCACTTTGGTTTCTTCAGGAAATATATTCTGTTGGGGTTATGCATCCATACACACAACACACACACACACACACACACACACACACACGTGCATATATATATATATAAAAGTAAATATATATATATACACTAGGTGATCTTGTAAAATTTCAAGTACTTGCTTGTTTATTCAGAAAGGCCTTAGCAGACATCTGCTATGTTAGATGGCTCCATCTAGAATCAGCATTTTATTTTCTTTAATTGAGTATAACCTGTGACTTTACAAGCCTTTATATATTCACCTTTGCAATGCATTTAATTTTGATTTTCATGTGATAGGGTTTGCAATTTACTTAAAATCAGAGCCTAACTGAGCAGGGGCAGATGTCACATACAAGTTAATAGGTACTTTTTAGGTGTCTCCTGTAAAATGAGCATCAAAACAAGCTGATCTGTTTATAGCAAATAAACCTAAAATCAAACAGGTCCCCCCCTTCTTCCTGCAATGGCAAAATCTTAAGTCCAGCAAAATTCCTACTAAAAGCAACATGGTGATTCAGTAAGTATATTGCTGTTGACAGTATTGGGAACAATATTACACAGCAAAAGTGAAACAAAAATTCAAAATCTTATATTTCTATAAATTTAAGCAGATAAACTATTTGTCATATGCAGGATCCTTAGCCCTCAGTGTACACTCAACAAAATTTCTGCATATCTTTAAGGGTTGTGAAGACGTATTGGTTGGCTGGTGAAATGCAAGGCATTTTAGGGTTGTTCCTTGACATGAAGCTTCATGTTTGTATTACTGGGTTTTTCTTTTATGAGTCTCTGCAATACTCAGTTACCAGAAATAAAATTAAAGCTTCTTCTTAATTCATTTGAGCAAGCAAAGGGAGAGTTATTCAGAACAGTCTCTGCATGGTTTATGCTGTTATTGCGAAACCAAAAATAATTTTTAAAGGTTTACAGTTAGACATGCTTTTTATAAATGACTTGTGCAGAACCTCTTTACAATATCAGTGTGTGTAGGAGATGCTCCCATACAAGCTTGAGCTGCTCTCTTGACCTTGAAACGTGCTCGTTTCCCCCATCTGTCAGGCTGCTCTGCTTCTGCTTTCATTCTCTTCTGCCAATCAACTTCTCACTGATGCTAATTATGGTGTTAGAGCCTCACATTGTTAGGTCTAAATTAGATAACTTGTTGGTGAATCTAGCAAATGCTGAATAATGCATTTCTGTCTGGGTTATTGTAAGTTTTTGGAGGCTGTATGAACATGGATTGTGGCACTTCATGGATTGCATACATCTGCATTCACACCTATGTCAAAAATAGGACTGTTGAATATGGTTTGTGGAGATGCCAAATGTAAACAAAGAGCTGTTTTGTAAAGAAATTATTTTAAAATAGTGCCTAGTATGGCATTGTGTCTTTTGCAAGGGGTAGTTACACCTGGAATGATAAAAGTATGAAATAGTATTTGAGAAGAGCAGCATTGGTTGTTTCTGCTGTGTAACAGGAAATACCTGAATATTGCTTACACTATTATTCCCTAGTGGAAGTACTAACCTTTATTATGCAACCAGATGTTTACTGCTGAATATACTTTATTTTTTTGTCTCAAAGGTGCAAAGAGTATGTGCATTTAAAATGGGTCATTTATTCCAGAGTGACTCTGTCTCATCGTCATTCTGCAGCGTGGTGAATGTCTGTTGGCTTATCTCTTTCCATAATATAACTCTGTTTACCTGAGAATAATAGTAGACCACAGTGAGCAAACTGCAGTGGAGGAGCTGTTAAACTGCACACTCCTATCTAGACTTATGTTTTCACATGCTGCGAATAGCAGTACTCAGGTTGTGACTGGGAAGGGACAATTTTAAAGTAATTTTTTACTATTGAAATAAAGTTGGTAGAGATTAAGGGGGTATCTAATGCAGTAATACATCATGAGACTTTACAATGGCTTTTAGTGTTTAGTCCTTTGTTCCTGTGGAACAAGACATTTAAAGACTATGGCTGAACTTTGTTGCTTCCCAGGCTCTCTATGGCCATTTTCACCCACTATTGTTTTGGTACGAATGTAGTATGTTTAAATCATGCTTTCTGATTCATTAAGTTTTAATTTGGTGATATGAATTAAAGGCTTTCCATGTCCTCATTCCAGTAATGACAAAGTTGAGTGGGAGAGGTAGTATGATTTAGGTGATGTTCTTGATAATAATTTATTCATTATTTGTTGATATTTTTCTTTCTTCCATCTTTAATGGCATTGCAGTAGTAGGTTTTCCAGAAGACAAACTGTTATGTTTTCATTTCTGTGATCTGTAATGCAGTAGAATCCTGAAGTTTCTTTAGGCATTACTATAAAACACATGCACTGAACAATCTTGCTTTTTGGCAGGGCATACAGTGAACACATTATACTGTTTTTTCTGTGTGTGCAGCATTATATTACTGTGTTCATGTATTACTAGTGCTGGTGCTAGATTTTTAACCTTAGATGGTAAAACACTTTAAAAATGCAAAGTTTGTATTACAATCTAATATAATTAGTGTTTGTCCCCTTAACTGGAAGAATGCAGCATTAATTACACATTAGACCATTGAAAATACTGGTATCTACAGTTAGTAAGAAAGAAAAGTTGTACAGAGAGTCTGCTGGTATGTGATATTCAGTTTGTCTATTGTATTGTGACATAGCACATAACTGTATTGCAGATTTAAGGGTTTTATTTCATTATAGATTTATATCAAATACTGAATATGGTCTTTTAGATCCTTTGTGATTTTTTCTGTAGAAGAGTGATTTGGTTGGATTTAGTACACTTTACAAAGAAGTACACTAGGCTCTTTCAGTGTATACATAACTTTTTCTTATAATTCCTTTCTATATTGCTAACAAAATAACTTCTATGAAAATACGTTTCTTAATCTTTGAATCTGTTTGTTTATTTACTAATGGAAGCACTCAAGCTCGGTATATTTGACTAATATAATGAGTTTTTCCATATGTATGACAAAATAATTCCTTTTCAATACAGAATGTAACTTTAAAACATGTAGATAATACCATATAGTTGGGCTATCACTGCAGCGTAGTTTGTGCCGAGTGGTGTCCTGCTGCAGAGCGGCACTGAAAGGGAAGCTCTGATTGTGGCGCTTGCAGTAGTAGTTTCCAGACTTTGATCTCTGGTCATATGGGGGAAAGGTTATTATCATGAAAGGGTATTGCCCTTTAAAGTGCTTTCAATTGAAAGCTGGATTATACAGATACCATTAAGCTAATTAATGCTGATCCAAAAAAAAAAAAAAATCTTAACAGGTAAGAGATTCCTTTGGTGTTGGTCTGTTCTCTTTCTGGCAACATTCCTGGAATCCCAACTGGGGATTTAAAGTATGAAAAGGCAGTAAAACAACCACAGAAGGATGAGAAGACAATGTCATGTGTCCAAATGATGTGACTACTAGTTTATAATAATATTTTATTGAATAAGTCCATTACAAATTTCTAATACAGCTTTCCAAACAAAATGCAAATGGTTGTGCAAATACAAGTGCTTTACAGAGCTGTCACCATGCATGGATGTAAATCAGGGGAATCCAAGTGTTTCATTCTAGGAGTAAGATTAATAAAGAGTGAGAGTGCTAATAATGATAGTGCAGCAACAGTGTCAGTGAAATACTGACAGTTCTCTTTTTTCCTGCTCTAATGTCTTCATTATATTTTGTGGATGACTTTTTCATTCAGTTGGATCTTTTGCAAATTCATTAAGTGACAGAAATGTGAAATCTGATTATGTTCCACTGCATTATATACCAAGAGTCCTTTCTGTACCATGTTATTTTAAATCTTGAATTATTCTCATACTCAGATATTATACCATGTTATTACTGTCTTTTTCTGTGTAAAGGTAAAGCAGAACTGAAAACTGCCACAATGGTCATTGGATTCATGTCTTTTTTTTTTTTTTAATGGTTAATTATAAACATGGGAAACTACTTTCTGAAAATGCAGTTTTAAATTAAGCCATAATGCAAATTCTTCCAGACTAAATGCATTCTATGCAATAAACCACTCACTATTTTTATAACAGTTATATTTATCTAATGTAATGTAAATATCATGTGAATTTAAAAAACAAAAACAAAAGGTGAGTTTAGAAAGACAAATTATAAGAATGTAGTCCAAAGCACTTGGCTCTGTTTTTTTTTTTTTCCTACATTTTAGTGACCAGTGATGGATTTCAGAATATGTTTGACTATGATGTTTGTTGATGAAGAAGACTTTTTCACTAAAGCCTTTCAGGGGCCAAAGTCCTGTGGAGGTAACGGATTTGATCTGGGAACACCTGTGTATAAACCCAGGTTGCTGTGCCTTCTCTCCTCGTGCAGACTCTAAAAGCTGTAAATGGAGTGGTGAAACATTTCCGTGGCTTCCCTGCTGTTGCTCCTTCCACAATTCAAGGATCACTATGCCCATGAGAAAAGCCAGGCTTTTTTAAGGCTAATGACTGCAGTAGCAGTCAGAAGCCAATTGAAGCACAGACAAGTTAGAACTTTGCTCAGTACTGCAGACAGATGAGAGTTTCACATGGGTTTTCAGGGGATTTGAGGAAAGGAGCTCATTCCTTGCTTTTTGTTCTTTCACAGCAAATTGGTGCTTTTGGCTTCAGGTAATGGACTCTTGCCAACTCCTGGAGGACATTCTGGAGATCTTGAGTGGTGAATTTCAGTGTTTTATAAGGAGAATAGAAAATTATTAGTTAAAGGAGTTTTCTTTTTCCTGCAGTCATTGGATTAGAGTGTTTATGAAATTGAAATTATGAAGAAGAGTGACATTAGCAGTCCTTCCACTTAAACATATTTTGTCTGCCCTGGTAAGAGAGGCAGTAAGGCAGTGGTCACAGCTCACAGAAATGCCTAACCTTTTTCATTTGATTGTGCTGCTCAGTTCCAGGTTTTTCTAGTCAGTATTCACCACACTGCACTTTCAGGACAAACAACCTGTATGAAATGTATAGGATTTTCTATTCTGTGTGATATTTGAGGAACATTTTTTCCTGTTTGCATTTTCTACTTTGTGAAGCTCTGCAAATTTTCCTCATTATCTAACTATGCAAAACTGAATCAAGAAATCAAATGTTTTTTTAATGAAGAATTTATGTCAGCATTTTTTAGATTACTGGAGTTGTAATGATACAATTTTGGGAAACCATACCAATTAACATTAAATGAAAAGGATGTCAATGTCTAAAAAAGCTCAAACAACAAACCCATGCATTCAAGAGCTTAGGAATATCTATGAATAAAAAAATTGAAAACTTAAACTATCAATATTTTGGCAACACCCAAATAAAAATCCCTATCAAATTATTTATTATCATTGATTAATACATTAAAATGTTTTAAAATCATGGTTTTTTCATTATTGAGTTCTTGAAGACAATTTTTATAGCTTTTTACTCAGTTTTCTAATTTTAATTTTTTTTAACACATAACATCATAAATTAGTGGAGAGTTTTAGGCTTTACCTGTCCTGTGCAGAGACACTATGTAGTTATCAGCTGTCACTCATTTTAAAGATTTCTTGTATGTTGCATTGGATTGCAATGTTGGGTTTTACAACCATTTTAAGTTGCTTCTTCATAAAGTATCTTCCCAGTTCTGCTGTACATGCTCTTTGAAATTTATCTCTTTATATCCTTTATTTAAAATCACACTCTTAAATTATAACTCCCCAATGAAGGTTTTTTCTTCATTAATCACTCAATAAATTAAGTTTTGTTTCTTACAAGGCATCTTGGTAGCCTTTATTTTTAACCTAAATATTAACTCTGTGTGCCAATTTTGAGTCCATTGTTCTAATTGTCCCTTAATCTGCCTTCCTCTTGCCTTTAGTTTCCTTTCATGACTGTTTAATTGTTAACGTCAAACAACTGAAGCCTGTGGGAAAATTTAGCCTGCTAGAGAAAGCTGATCTAGATACTTTACTAGGGGCAATAAAGTGCCTTTACAAGACTCCTGTGGCTGATGGTGTAACTGGTAGCTGGACATAAGTACATGCCTGAGGTGTTGTGATAGCACTCTATTGCTGTCTGATAATGAGTGTCATAATTTTAAAAGCCTATCTTCATTCTGGTTTTATGTTACTTCCTCAGATTTTTGCAATTTATAAAATCAGATTTTTGTTGTTTTCTAATGCCTTTCCTATTTTTTAGGATTTTATTTATTTTTTCTATCTTTAATAGCTACTTTGCCGAGATACGCTTCAATCTTACTTTCTTCCTTATGCTGTTCTTTTTAAGTTCTTTGCTCTCTTGACCTCTCACATCTGTGCTTGTTAGGCTGGTGATCTGCCATTTATTTGCATTTTGTCATTGCTGTTCCCTTTAGCATCCTTCCCCTTTTCTATTCATCTGTTCTTCTCTCTGTTAGACTTCAGCTTTATGAACAATCCATCAAGTGGGGTGCAAAATTAAAAGAACAGGAGCTCTGAACACCCTGAAGTAGTTTACTGCAAGTTAATTCACTCAAGTATTTTTAGAGGGTATATTCTCTAGAATAAGGCTTGTTCTTTCATAAGCATAGTTTGTTTCTGAGGTTTGCTCATTTTTGTCTGTCCTTTTCCTTTCTGTATTGGTATGACCCACAGTCTTTTAAACAATCCTTATTGATACACACCATTTCCATCGCTGGCTGGAGGTGTCATTTCTCCAGCTCTGTGTGTGCCCCTGCCACCCCTCACAGACTGCTGGGGCTTGCTGTGGTCCCAAAGCCCACTTGAGGTCCCGCAGGGAGAATGAGGTGGAGATCCCCATGCGTGGCACACCTGGCCAGGTGCTGGTGGCCTGTGCTAAGCTGTTGATTTCAGGAGTAGAACTGGATTTCAGTAGTGCTCTTGTTAAATCCTAGGTACGTACTAAAGTGGTTTGCTTAGTTCAGTCTTTAGCAAGTTTTGAGTCACTTGCAGGTCACCTGTTTTGTTAGATCACCTATTTTTTACAGGTAGCCTTGTTTTCACATTTGATGTAAACACACTTAAATTGTTGTATTTTTTTAGGACAGTGACAGCTCTTCATTTTAGCCATTATGTGTATCCCCATAAGAGCTGAAATAATTATGGTGATTTTACAAATTTTCCTATGTGTGAGTACGGAAAGATTTCTATTTGACTATAAAACCTGACCTTACTGAGGTTAGTGTTATTTAAAATTTATGATGATCACTTTGTTTTTAAATTAATCCCTTAAAATGGTGTAAAATACATTTGTCAACACATACTCAATCTGACCTCCAGTCTGACCCACCCCAGTAAGCTACTGTTATGTTATAATTAAGCTACTGAAATAAACTCATGAAACTGCTTTGCAAAATTCAGATATTCATGCAACATTTATGCCATGTCTGTATATTCTTTTTGTGGGATGATGACCAAGGACTTGGGCAAGGGTTAAGGCTTTCTGTCTGCACTTTTTTTACATTGCATTTTACATTCTCTTTGTGGATGGAGATGTGTATAGTTGATGTTAAGAAAGGCTGACTTGGTGAAGGATGAGGTCCTGTGGAGACAGGATGGACCTGAGACAGGATGAAGAGTTGGATGTAAGCCAACAGTGTGCACTTGCAGCCCAGAAAGCCAAATGCATCCTGGGCTGCATCCAAAGCAGCGTGGCCAGGAGGGCGAGGGAGGGGATTCTGCCCCTCTGCTCCACTCTGCTGAGACCCCACCTGGAGAGCTGCATCAGACTCTGGGCTCCCCAGTACAAGAAAGATGTGGACCTATTAGATAGAAGACGTCCAGAGTTGCGCCACATAGATCATCAGAGGGCTGGAGCACCTCTCCTGCAAAGACAGGTTGAGAGAGTTGGAGTGGTTCAGCCTGGAGAAGAGAACAGTCTGGGCTCTGGAGAAACTTTAGTGTTGCCTTCCACTACCTAAAGGGAGCTTACAAAAAAGAGGGAGAGTCATTTTTATATGGACATGTAGTGATAAGACAAGGGTCAATAGTTTTAAACTAAAAGAGATTTAGATTAGATGTTAAGAAGAAATGCTTTACTGTGAGGGTGGTAAGGCACTAGAACAGGTGTCCTAGAGAAGCTGTGGATGCTCCATCACTGGAAGTGTTTAAGGCCAGGCTGATGGGGCTTTGACCAGCCTGATCTAGTGGGTGGCATCCCTGGCCATGGCAGGGGTGTTGGAACTAGATGACCTTTAAGGTCTCTCTGCAAAGCAAAATTTCTGGAGGAGTGTACACAAATGACTCAAAACTTAGTTCTTTATTCACCAGTAAATAATTTGGCCATACTACCATATTTTGGCATAGGATACTGATGTTTTAAGAGCTCAGGAATGTGCAGTATCTTTTAGTAATGAAATAATTTCTTAATAGTTTTTAGAATAATTTTAAATACTTACAGTAAATTCTCCATTGGTGATTGAGAGCATTTTGTAATGGGAAGCAGTGTTAGACTAAATAATAACAAAAATGTAGAGGGCTAAATCCAGTTCCTGGTCTTCCATGATCTTATTTAATTTGAGAGCAAGTTGCAGAGCCCTGAATGTTTTCAGTTGTCTAAATCTGTATTCTTTCCAGATGTAAGAATTGTTTTGGCACTATTGAAATTCACTATGGAAATCATGTAGTGTAGGAAAACACAATTCATGTCTATGTATATATTGTTTATTGCAATCTTATTTTTCTCACTCACACAAGCTTCTTTAAAATAATCAGTTTAAACTCACTAATTCCATTTAGATATGATCTGTACTTCCCTTTGGCTATGTTGCAAGCGTGGATTTGCCGTCTTAAGGAAGGTGACTCTTCCTTAGAGTGGGGATCCCCATTGCAGTGTCACCAATATCTTCCAAAAACAATTCCATCTGTTTCTTCTCTGTGAAGAAGTGAATCACCCCTGGTTGTAGGCTATGTTGTTGTTTCAATAGGAATGATGTTCTTTCCTTTGTCTCATTTTCCTTATTTTTTTCTCTCCAAACTACTTCTATCTCAAGATGCATGAAAACAATCCAATAGAAAGATATCAAACAAGCACACAGAAACATTGTTTTCTCAGGAAGAAACAAACAAAACCTGTAGGAAAATATCCATCTTGAGGCAGTCTGAGTACTGCAGAGTAAAAACCTAGCATTATAGTGGGCAAAAATAATTAGGAGTATGTCTTCTTGTATTGTGAATTGGCACTGCTGTTTTGGAATTCTGTGCCAATGGTATGAATAAAACAAACTAAAATAGGAAGACTTATTTCTGTATTCATGTGGGACAAATGTAAATATTCAGAAGAATGCTCACACTTTTATTTCTGCCTACATAATAATTTGGGATGCTTTTCACATGTAAGCCTGACACAATTCCCCAAAACAATGTTCCAATTTAAAAAAAAAAAAAAAAAACCCGCACCTTTCGTACATAAAAAATGAATTATCTCTAATTTAACATGGAGAGGACTGAGTTAGAAATAGCGGCATGTTGAAAGGCCTTTCTTAAGGGTATGCCAAAAAGGAAAATCTACCTTATGCAATACAGTGACATTTTCTGATAATTAACAAGAAAAATAAAACAAACAAACAAGCAAACAAGACTAGAGGCAACTTATGTTGGAGCAGGTGTAGGTAACTATGCAAACACCTGCAGAAATGCTTTGGTTGAGACAGCTTAGGAAAAGCAAAAGAGAAGATATTAATAGAGATTGTCAAGGTGGAAACTCGCTGCTTTTCTGACCATTAAACAGAGATGGTTTCGTTTAAGAGATAATTTATCTTTTGGGGAATGCTCATTTTTATTTAGGACATCTGATTCCATCATTTTTACATCTTTAGAGATCATTAAGCTGGGAAGTTTTACAAGCAAATTCAGGATCAAAATTAGAATTATACAATGCTATAATTCGCAGTTCTTGGAAAAACTCTGGAAACAGGCATCGTACATGTACCTTTACAGCTAAAAATGTAAGCTACACTTATGGTAGCCACTGGTTTTTTATATGCGTGGGTAACAGTTACATACACATTAGGGATGCCTACTTGCTATTTTTGATAGTTTTAAAAATTAGATCTTTGTGCACGCTAGTATTGTACATTTATGATGCTAGCGATGGCATGGATGACACAGCTACAACAGTACTGAGCCTTCAAGTTTTCACTTGCATTTCACTGCCTCCAGCTAAAATTTTTCAGGGATATTTTTCTGAATGATGAGAGGGTTATCACTGAGTCCGTATGCTTGGAGAAAATGCGCTGCTGGTGGAATGAGCATAGTCCTAGTGGTTTAATGAAAGGGTTCACAGCTCATCTTCTACCCTGGGAAGATGTCTTTACAAAATACATGTGACTTGAACATGCTTGAAGAAAGTGAAAACTATTTGTTTTCCTCTTTACCTGATCTTTACAACTAGGAATATCTGACTGTGACAAATCTAAGTTGGATGAATACTGTGTGGAGAGAACATAAACTGCTTGATCTAAGGAGGCTTGTAATTTATGACTGCGAGAGATCTTTGTTTTCTTCTTTTCTATTCATTACTCTTTCTGCCCTTTTGTATTGTTTCAAACACACACTACTTTCCTCTTTGTTTAGTGCCTCTGTCTTACTCATTTCCTTCTGTATGGTACTGAGGCTGGCCTTTGCCTATCATCAGATCATAATGCCAACTTCTGATTTCCTCACAACTTGTATATTCTCAAATTATGTTTTCTGAAGTTTTATTTTTGAATGGGTTAATTTTTTTTTTTTAAAGAAAGCTTCCCTATAGTTCTGCTCTATTATATGGGAAGCGTTTACCCAAAATTACCGTCGCAGCACTTCTCTTTTGTGTTACTGTTTTAGGACATATCTTGCATGACAGGCACCTTCAAAAGGTGGTTAATCTCTGAGTTCTTTGGGGATCGCTATCTTTGTTCACTGAAACCTCAGGGAAGTTCATATAAATATGTTCTTATCTTAGGGATTTCAGTAAAATACCTAGAATCTGGTGTGATGAATTTGAGCTATGTTATCTCTGTACCTCTGTACAGACAGAACAAGGGATTTTGGTCCATAATTAAGGGTCCAGTTACTGTGCACAATGTACAATCAGTAAATCCACTTAGTAGGAGGATTAGTAATTCCCTTTCTACCTCTGTAACTTTTAAAAGATTTGTTCATATTGCTTTTGACTGTAAAAGGCACAGGAGCTGTTCACAAAAAATTAGCTGTTCCAGTCCTAACGTATGTTGAACACATATAATCGAATATGAAAAATTAATTTTGTAACTTCTATTCAATGATTTCTTATTTAACCAAACACTTCATTTTGTAGTATATATACTTACAAAAATGTTCCTATTGTTGTTTTTAGTGATTTTTAAAATAATTTTTTAATAATTTCTAACTTTTATAACAGCTGCTCCCCCCTTTATTAAATATTCAATTATGCTGAAACCCCCTTTTTAAAAAATGCAAATAAATGTCTGTCAGAAGGGCAAGTAGTTCATCAGGTGGTTGCCACTGACACCTTGAGTACCCTGAAACCTGCAATTTTATCCCTCATCTGTTTTAATGTTATTGCCTAATACTAAATAAGCTGTTCTCAGTTCTCCCTCAAGCCAGAGTTTCCAAAAACTGATTTTTAAAGGGTGAGGGAATACATTTATACCACCAGGCTTGTTTCCGTATGTTCTGTGCTCATATTTTATGTAGACACACCTGGTTGAAAATATGAGAATATACTTGCTTTTTTGTGTGCTGGCATGTCAGAGCAACTAAGCAATCTGAGTCTCCTTGCAGGTTTATTTCAGAATTTTACCCTAAGTTAACTTGAATGGGTTTCTATTATCTGACTCCCAAAACTCCTCTTTTATTCACTGCTGATGAAGTAAAGAAATGGTCAATAGGAGTTACTGGGTCCCATCTGCTATTAATTGAGAAGTATCTTATTCTTGACTGCTGTATCCTTCATTTTACCTTACAGTCTCAACTATTTCTTAGTATAAAAAAGACAGTTTAGGCTGTTGTTTTGCTAGCTGGTTTATCCTTTAGCTCTTACGACCATAGACTGAGCAATTTCAGAGAAAGCCAATTATCTATCATATCCATTATCTTCTGTATGGAGTGAGCCAATTTTATGACCCTTGGATGAAAGCAAGAATTCTGCACAATTAAGCAGTAGTATAGCATGCAGGAAAATTGCCTTTCACTTACAGACTGTCAGGCAATTCATGAACTTAGAAGTGGCTTTTACAAATAAAATTAGAACCAAGCATTTTTACAGCTATACCATATTTTGCGTATTTTTGAGCAATTTCAATATTATTATAAACAATTTTCTAATGTATACACTGCCTTCCTGTAAGTACTTGGAAAATGAAATCTAATGTGTAAAAAACTCCATAAGAGTCCACAGGCCTGATTTCAAATGTGGATTTCCAGTCTTCATATGCACTTAGAGGTCCTCACACAAAGAGCTGAAGTGACTGATCTGGTCTAATCATAGCAGTATGGTGCTCTCACTGGACAAAATTTTCAATATGGGAAACTGGTCTTTGCAACTCATCATGTTATCAAAGCTAATCTTCTTTCTCTACCCTAACAAGCTCATATAAGACTTAGCTACTTTACCTTATGTATGTTCCATATATATGTATTTTTCTGTGGGGAAAAAAGTAGATATACACCCATGTACACGTGTGTGTGTGTGTGTGTGTGTGTATGTCCGCGCGCGTGTGTGTGTACACATGCATGTATTGGAAATGTTATCATCTCTTACTGAAACTGCAGGAATAGCCATTCAATATGTTCATTTCCTATTTCCTGGAGGAGAATGGCAAGAGTTGGTGCTTACTTTGACTTTGTAGATACTGATATTTCAAATTATAATGTAACCTAACCAAACTAGTCAGGAACTGCTTTGAGACTTTAGCAGGGAAAGGAATTCTGTGGGTGATATAAGTAATATAAATAACTTTAAGTCAAAACTGGAACTTAAAAATGTTTAAAAAATCATATGTCTTCCAAATGCGAGAGCTTCCTTCAGTTTTTCATCAACTGCCTATTTTCAGATAAGAGCTTGTATTTGCCTGTAAGTTTTAAGAAACATTTGTAGTTTCTCCAGTTCTAATGTCAACTTTCTTTCCCTTACTCAATCACATGATGATGGGTGCTCAAGCCCCTGGGAAGAAAGAAGACTTCAGGGCTCTGGCAAGCAGACTTTGGGCTGTTCAGAGATCAGCTTGAGAGAAGCCGATAGGATACATGGGTTCCTCTAGACCCCTCTTCTCTTCCTGTAGAGAGGAGGGGTCTAGAGGAAAAGGCTGAGGTACTCCGTGCCTTCTTCAGCTATAATGGCCGAATGCATCTGCAAACCCAGGTGCCCTATAGCAGTGGGAAAATCTGGAGCAGGCAAGACTTTGCCTTGGTGGAGGAGGATCAGGTTATGGAACACTTAAACAGACCAGACGTACACAAGTGAGGGGGAGCTCATAGAACGTATTCACAAGTGGTAAGGGAGCAATAATGTTATTGCAAGGCCTCTCCCGATAATTTTGGAAACATCATGACAGTTGGGACTGGAGGAAAGCCTGTCTTTGAGAAGGGCAATCAACTTGGACCCTTCATGAGATTGTTGGAGAGGTAAGAGAGCAGATTCATCCGGAATCCACTTCCAAACGTGACAAGAAGGTGTTTGGAAGTACTCTGCAGGTAGGGAAAATTTCACCTGACCAACACCATAGTCATCCATTGTGAAGTCATTGGATTGGTGGATGCAGGGCTAGGCATGGATGTTTATCTCGAACGTAGCAAATCTTTTGACACTGGCTCCTGTCATATCCTCATAGACAAGTTGATGGAGTATGGACTGTATGAATGGGGAGGTGGAGTTTAAAATTGGCCAGAATCAGAAGAGTTGTGATCTGTGGCATGAGTCCATGTTGAGGATGGTCACTAGTGCTATAGTGAGGAAATTATTAATGGATCCACTGCTGTTTACCCTCTGATGATGTGGGTGACAGGACAGAGAAAGCCCTCAACAAGTTTGCAGGTGGTACAAAACCAGGAAGACTGGCTGATAATATCAGATGGCTGTGCAGCCTTTCAGAGGGACTGGCACTGGCTGGAGAATGGGCTGACATGAAGTGCAAGAAAGGGTAGTGCAAATTCCTGCACCTGGGAAGGAATGACTCCAGGCACCAGTAGAGGCTGGAGGCTGACAGGGTGGGAAGCAACTTTACAGAAAAAGTCCTGCAGATCCTAGTGGACATGAAGTTGAACTGAGCCCGCAATGCAGCCTTGTGGCTACTCTCTCAGCTGCATTAGCCAGAGCATTGCCAGCAGGTGGAGGGAGGTGTTCCTGCCCCTCTGCTCAGCACTGCATGGTGAGGCTCGATCTGGAGTCCCGTGTCCAGTCCTGTGCTCCCCATTACAGGAGAGATATGGGCATGCTGGAGTAAGTCCAGCAAAGGGCCAAAGAGATCAAGGAGATGGAGTATCTGGAAAATGAGAAGAGTCTGAGGGAGCTGTGACTGTAGGGCTAAGGAAGAGAAGGCTCAGAGCAGTCTTCCCAATGTGGAAAAATTCCCAGCTGGCAGGTGGCATTGAAGACTGAGCCAGACTGTTCTCAGAAGTGCCCAGTGAAAAAGGCAATGAACACAAATTGAAACACAGGAAATTTTGTTGAATGAGGATTATGTTTAATTCTTTCACAGTGAGGGTGGTCAAACCCTGGAAAAGGCCCCAGATTGGTTCATCCAATATTTCCATCATTGGCAGTACTCAAAACCTAATTGCAATGATCCTGAGCAGAGCAATCTAGTCTACTGGGGAGGTGTTCCTGCCCATGGAGGAGGGGATTGGGTTTAGAAGATCTTTAAGGTCCATTCCAACTCCTTAACATTCTATGATTCTGTGATTTGCACAGGGATTTGAATTAGATGATCTTCAGAAGCCCCTTCAACTTTTAGCCCTTCAGTGTTTCTGTCCTAGTGTTTTCCTGTAAGTTTGAGAATTTTTTATTGTGTGCAGTCTCAAACAAATAAAAAATCCTCACTTTGTGAGAGCAGAAAAATTAATATGATTAGCATTTCCATGCTAATAATAATAATAATCAGATTTCAGAAAAAAGATCCACATTGCTTTTGTTTTATTAATTGATCATTCTGAAAAAAAAACCCAGAAAACCTAGCACTATCAGGAAAACAAGCAATAAAGAGAGCTACTAATATGGATTTTATGCATATCTTTAAGTAGATTATGTAGTATAATTGTGATTGGGTTTTTTGTTGGTTTTCCTTGTTCCTCTTTCATAATTTTGTTTGGAACATTGCCATAGAAATCTATTCTGTAGTTCAACTATAATTTTTTTAAATGTTCCTGCACTGTCTGATTAGGTTTTCATTTTTATGTTCAGTTTTCACTGTCTTTTTTTTTTTTAAGCACAATTACTAAAGCTTCATTTGTGTGTCATTGTTTCTTCATTCTTTATTAGGAAATATATTCATGTATTAACCTAAAGTATTTAGTACGTAATTTGGCCCTCACTATTCTGAGATTGTCTTGGAAATAGTCGAATTCAAAATTATACCATTTAGATATTTTTTTAATGTCATTTTAATTTCTAAATTATGAAGTTGAATATGTTTAGAATTTGATAATGTACCCTTTGTTTTTTCAGAAACTTGCAGGAATTTTAAAGGAAGTATGAAATTGAGCATAGTTTGGGGGGTCTTGATAGCAGT
Organism: Origma solitaria; assembly: GCA_013397895.1. Classification (NCBI taxonomy): domain Eukaryota; kingdom Metazoa; phylum Chordata; class Aves; order Passeriformes; family Acanthizidae; genus Origma; species Origma solitaria. The sequence continues at coordinate 1,168,320 of VZRL01001399.1, read as the reverse complement.
TGACAAAATGGTTCCGGTGGATTTTATCTAAGAAAACTTTGCAGAATCCTGAAACATGTTGTTCTGCATGATTTTTTATAGTTATGGTAGTAACTATGCTATGAATATTACAACTTGAAAAGCTGTCAACATTTTTGACAAAATTTAAACTAATTATTTTTACAATGAAAACCTGACTTGACTGAGAATTTTCAATTGACTTCAGCTTCACTGGGACTAAAATTAAATCCCTAGGATTTTTTGAGTATTTGTGCCAGAATGCTGTTTCTCTTTTATAAGAAAAAAATAATAGCTGAGTTTCAGGTATGAGCAGAGGAGAGAGATTATCTAAGATTACTCCTAGGATTTTTAATGGCCCATTAACACCAGTAAGAATTGTCTGAATACAGAAAATATGTTTCCCTGTAGTATAGAAATCAAAGGAAATCAAAGGAGGGTAACCAAGGCTAAAGGAAGCCTTTGACACTCATGTAATGAAGAGAACCTAAGCAGGAGCAGGGGAGGTGCCCTGTACTGCACCTTCTAATCAAAAAATCCTTATGCGCAAACCAGAAAATCCTGACTTGTGAGGCATTATGTGCTATGGGGAAAAAAACCCCAAAAAACCAGCACATTAAGTTTTCACCTGTAGGAATAGTTAAGTCTGAAACCAGATGTCGAAGAAAGACTGAAGCAGAAATATTCTCACTGTTTCTCCTCTTAACACTTCCAGAGAAAAGCACATTATTTTCTACTGTGCAGAATACAGGTAATAGAAAGCATGGCAGTATGTAAAAAGGTTATAAAGCACCCATAAGTATTGGTGTGGCAGGGAAAATGGGATTAGGTAAGCAATGATCAGTTATCCTTATGTTGGCTTGTCCATCTAGGTGCTGGCACAGGTTGAGAAGGAAGCTATAGAGTGCAAAGGTGCAGTTTCTGTCGGGTCATCTCAGAGAGTGTGGGACAGTGGGAGAAGCAGTGATAAACCTCAGGCAGGCTCCTGTTTACCACCACGCGTGTTTTATGGTTTGTTGTTTAGTTGCACTTTCAAATGTTGGATAGCACTTTTGCTGCACATCGATTCTGTAAATTCTGTTTTCATTTTTCACACAGATTTTTAATACTCTGAGTAGAGTTAATATGTCAGATTCTTTTATGGATTAGTAACCTATGGTGATCATTCCTGCAAAAGATAAATGTGTTTGTCAGGGGGCAGCTACTCTTTTCCTTAAACATACAATTTCTAGAAATAGCCTTTTTTGGTTTTTTTTTAATCCTTATTTTGTTTAATTTTAATGTTTTCCCCTGTTATTACTATTAATTCCTTGTACTGTTTTCAGTTCTTATTTTAAGTCTTCTCTTTCTCTTTTCTAACTAAGCTCTGTTATACCAAGAACTATTCTTCTGTCTTTTCACATCCATACCTCTACTCTTGCTTTGCTTCACAAAGTACAATCATGTCTCTTTCCCTGCAAGTTTGAGTTTTATAGTTGCATAAAACTGTGGAACTGCTGGTAGTGTATTTAAGATCATGTATCTTTTCTGAACACAGGCCTTTCATAAATATGCTTCAAATATACACAGCAAAGGACTATATATTCTCACTGTCTCATCACCAAAACACTTGTGCACTCATGGATGTTGCTTCCTTTGGCCTTTCCACTGTGAAATACCACTAGGATAACCTGATAGTAGTTCTGCCATAGTACTCGTATGACTTCATGGTGCTGTTTAACTTGTCTAGAAAAGAACAAGATCTGCTTTCTCTTCCTTTAAGTGTTGGGATTTTCGTCTGTTTCTGAGTCTGTTTTAGTTCTTTGGTTCCATGTTCTGAACTTAAAATAAATGCCCTCAATCCCATCCTTTTCTCCTGCCGTTTCTCAGTGATAGGAATTTGCTTGTATTGATCTGGTGAATACCTTTCTAAGACAGGAGGGTTATTGTAACATTTCCTGAAGTCCTTGAGTTAAAAGTTCTGGTGTCATTTTGCTGGCTGACTTCTGTTTAATGCTCTTCCCTGCTAAGCATTGATTCCTGCTTAACTTTATGCAGGAGCTCTCTTTTTCATTTTTTTCTTAGTAGTGATCTTCTTGTTTGTCTTGATGCTAATGAGACTAGACAGTATGTGCTTTAAAAATAGGTGTTTCTTTGAATTCTGGATAAACATTCATTCATCCCAGACCATGATGGTTTTAAAATGAGAGCTGAATCTGAATCTCCACTTGCTATTTCTGATTACATTTTTTCTTGCTTTTGAAAAGTGGTTTAGAAAACATATTCTTTAAGAATTCTTTGTCTGAAGGCTGAATTGAAATAAATAATTGAATTTTCAATACTTAAATTTTCTGCAGTTTTTCTTCAATTACTGGGTATTGTAAAAACCCCTCAGTTCCTAGATTTCCTGTTTCTTCTATGCTATTTTCTTTATATACTTCCAGTGTCTGAAGGATAACTGCTTAAGGTCTTGAAACTGGTTATTTATTATTCTTTTGTTCTTGTTTTGTTTGTTTGATTTGTTTTTGTCTCCTGCTTCTATCTTTTTTGTAGTTGGGTTTGTTTTCTTTTCCACCTTATTCAGAAATTAAGTAGTTAGATATGGCTTTCTTCTTGGTTTTGGCAGAACAACACAACAGTTTAGTAGGATAGAAAAATCCCCAACAATTCTATGCAAAAACTTGAAAACTAATAATGTGGTGGACTTGTATCTGTCTAAAGGGGAAGGATAGCAAGAGCAGGGTGAATCAGAATCCCCTATTCCTTAAAAAAAAAAAAAAAAAAAAAGTGATGCCTTTGTACTTGCCTTGCTTGGTTATTCTGCGTTAAGAAAATGGCTTAGGTATTTTTATTATACTCTTAATTTTTTGTTTACCTTTTGTTATCCCAAGAGGAATATTTATTAATGAGCTGAAGCCCTACCAGGGTAAGCTGCATGGTATCAGCAATAGAAATAATCACATTAATTTTCTGATAATCTGTTTCTTAAATGGCCTCCAAAGGGAATATTGTGGGTTTTTTCTGACTATTGCTAAGTGGTTTAGTTTGAAGTGTGAAATTTATGCTTTCTTGTTTGACTGGTAGGAAACTGCTGTAAGCATAGGCGCATCTTTGTATTCTGAGGTTTTATATCCTTAAGCTATTTACTTTAAGATATTGTCTAAATCAAAATAAAACTAGGTGATTTTTCTAACAGTTGGCAGTTTTCTGGGATAGAATTTGTATCCAAATTTGTTTAGCCATAATGTGTCTGTTAGCATTTGCTAGTTTTAAAGAAGGTAATTTTTATTCTGACAGGACATTCTGAAAGTTCATTTCTCAAATGTGCAATGCAGAATTCAAATATTTGTGTCTGCTGTTTTGAGAGGTGCATGAGAATGACAACAATCAATCATATCTAATTAGCTCATGACATATTGAGCTTGCGGTAATTAAACAAGGCATTAGTGCTTACTGATTAAGATCACAGATATTGTGAGCCAGCTGTTAATCACTTTTCTTGCAAGACTAATGTCATTAACAGATATCTATCCCTAAGGCTATTTTTGACTGCTGGATAGGCTGTGATGAAAGCAACAAAATAGACTTTTAAAATTTGTATATTGAGAGCATCTTTTCAAAATTCTGTTACCTTGAGTATGCCACTTGAAAATTTAGGAAAAACTCTGTTTTGATTTTATAGAAAGCGATATTGTCATGCTGAAGTTAAAATCTTCTAAAAACTTGTAATGCTAATACATCTTTTACATCTGTGTGTATTGAAATCTCAGTCCATACTATTGTTGTTAATAAATGTAGATGTAAAAAAAAAAAACCAAAAAACCCAATCTTTATGAAAATAGTAATATTGAAGGTGCATATTTCAGATGTAATCAATGCTTCTGGGAAAAAGTCACTCAAACATTTCTTAAATACATGGTTTTGACCATCTTTATTTCTGATTCTAATTCTTATCAAAGGGTGCATTTAAAATTTACAATACATTGTAGTGCAGTGTCTTTAGTCTTAACTGACTTACACAAGAATCAATGATGTCCATCAGATAATATTCCACTAGCTTTGTTGTGAATATGAGTCACCTTTTTGAAAGGAATTATCAGAATGCTGTGATTTTCTTCCCTGAGAGTGATTGTGAACATTGTGAAACTATAAAATGGAGTTACAGCGCTATTAAAAAGGCATGATCTAATATCGGTCTTGAAAAATGGCACGACAAACATAAGTATTCTTACTAGCTTCTTATTGAGGCTATAAAGCAGTTGTGGGTATTTTTCCATAATTTTCTGTGCATTTGACTTGTGGCTGTGGTTTTACTGAATAGCAGCTAAAAGAAGCTGTGTATGTTCCAAACATATAATAAAAGTTAGGTAGCTGTTAAGTCAGTTTGATTGTACATTGTTCCAGTTTAAAAGATGGTTTTTTTGTTGATTTTGTGATACCAGAAATAATTCGGTGTTAAACATTGGCATTTTCTTTCCAAGTGGAATGAAATTCAGACTTAACATGGTTTTGTCTTAGTTTGAAATATTTCCCTTCAAGCTACTTTAAAATATTTCCCTTCAAACAGGACCAGTAGTGTAAGGCTGGACCACTGGGGCAGCCACAAGTTTCATCATCTGCAGCAGTGCTGATGTTCGTACTGTGTCCCTGCTCCAGTGTTCCTCCTTTGGGAAGGGAGGCAGAAGCAGCTGCTCATGGACTGTGTGTGTGCCTGCACGTGGAGGGTGTGAAAGGGTGGTTGTGGCTCCTGCCATGGCTGTAGGAGTGTCCTGGCCTTTGAGATGGAGTGAACAGGACTGCTGGGCCTGATGGGTGTAAGGGCATTGCTGCATCCTTCTGTACATAGGATTTGGATCTTTAGAGCATAAAGGTGCCTGAATCCAAAGCACTGCTCTCCAACCATTTTCTATATTTCTATAGATATTTTCTATATCATCTTCTGACATTTTCACCTATAGGGCCGGTAAGCACGATGATTTTTTTCCTGATTTTTTAAAAAATGACATGTTCTTTATGCACTTGTGTCTTAAATGAAGAAGTCAGTTTTGTTATTAACATTGTTATTAGTTTTATTAGGATTTTAGTGTAAGGAAACAAATATGTTTGTTTCCTACGCTGGTGCCATAGCCTCCATCTAGATGGGTGGATGGACAACTGCTTCAGTGCTCAGACTGGGAGTGGTGGTTAATGGGGTGTCCTCTGTCTGGATTCCTGTGGCAAGTGGTGTTCTTCACATGTCTATCCTGTGACCAATCTTCTTCAACATCTTTGTCAGTGACCTGGGAGAGGGCACAGAGAGCTTGGTTTTCAGATTTGCTGATAATACTAAACTGGAGGGTGCAGTCAGTATACCATTGACAGACACCTAGACAGGCGAACAAACAGACTGCCAGAAAATTCAAGAAATTAATGAATTAAACTCATAAATCCGAGTGCCAGATCCTGCACCTGGGAACAAAGAGCCCCTTGCAGTGATACAGAGTGGGCCTGCCTGGCTGGGGAGCAGCTCTTATGAAGGTTCTCAGGGGTCCTGATGGCCAGTGAGCTGTACCTGAGCCAGCAGTGACCCTGACAGCAGAGGAGTGAACATTATCCTGAGCTGTATTAGCAGCACAACCAGGAGATCGAGGGAAGGGATCATCCCTCTCTCTCCAGTGCTCATTAGGCTGTATCTAGAATACTGTATACAGTTTGGATTCCCCGTAGAAAAAAGACTTTGATAACCTAGATGTCATAGTTTGACCATGGCCAAATGCCAGGCACCTACGACATCTGCTCTCTCTGCTCTCCCCTGCCACAGCTGTGCAGAAGACAAGAAAACTGGACTCATGAGTTGAGATAAGCAATTAGTGGGAGGACACATTGAGAAAAGGGAAATAGGTTGCAAACTTAAAGTTGCTAAACAGAGTGAGAGGATAAATGAGAAGTAAAAATAAACTCTTAAGACGCCGTTTCTTCACTCGCCCCCCCCCACCCTCTTAAGACACTGTTTCTCTGCTCACCCCCCTCCCTCCTTCCAACCAACAAGTTGGGGGGGGGGGCCGGCGGCGGGGCAGGGTAAAGGTCTTTTTTTTATTTGGTCAATCCACCACTGAAATTTCTTCTACTGCTCAGTGAGGGGAGTCCTTTACTTGGCCATGGGATCCCTCCCACGAGAGACAGTCCTCTGTGAACTTCTTTGGTGTGGGTCCAATCTCACGAGCAGCAACCCACCTGAATCTGCTGCGATATGAGTCCTTGTCCACATGGTGCAGACTTCCAAGCTGAGGCCAGGCTGTTTCCATGTTGGGAAAAAAGCATTTTTCTCTACTGGGACTCCCACTGGATCACAGCTTCCTCCAGGCATTTACCTGCTCTGGCATGGGCACCTCCCCACAGCCTGTGGGTAGATCTCTGCACCCCCATGGACCCCATGGACTGTAGGGGGACCACCTGCTCCCCCCATGGTCTTCACCATGGGAAGCAGAGGGTTTTCAGCTCCAGTGCCTGGAACACCTGCTCCACTGACCTTCTCCACTGACCTTGGCGTCTCCATATTATTTTCCCTCATATATTCTCACCTCCTCCTCCTCTGGCTAAAAAGAAGTGCGTGCTCACATTGTTTTGATTTCTTCTTAAATATGTTTTCACAGAGGCATAACTAACATCTCTAATTGACCCAGACTTGGCCAGCTGCATGTCCATCATCTTCAGAGCCACCAGAGATTTACTCTGCTGCACATGGTGTAAAACTTCCAGAACATTCACACAGGACACACAGGAGCCATCATGGTGCCCCTCCCCACCCACTAGAAAAAACTGGGCCAAGTAAAACCAACACACCAGAGAAAGTTCATTGAGGAGCTACCAAGCTGGCTGGGGCTGGAAGCACTTTCCAGTGAGGGAGCTGGGCTTCTTTAGCCTGGAGACAGCTTCATCAGGACCTAAACACAGCCTTTCCATGTCAACAAGGAAGAGACTAAGAAGATGGAGCCAGGCTCTTTGTAACGGTGTCTGGGTGGACAGGAGAAAACGAGTGGGACTTGAAATGGGACAAAATGAAGAGCCTTTCCTCATGACAACAGTCAAGCAGTGGAGCTGGTTGCCCAGCAGTGTGGAGCAGCCTCCGTCCTTAGAGGCTTTCAGCCAGGCTGGTCACAGAATTGCCTTGCTTTGAGGTTGGGCTTCCAAGCTTTCCAGATTCCTTCCTACAAGTGATGGTAAAATGATGTTTTCGTTCCTAATAAAGGAGTCTTGAACTACTCTGAGATATGGGACAAATCCATACCATCTTGTTTTCCACAACATATTTTGAGATGCTTCTTCTGACTTGTTCACAGAACCTCTCACCCTCATATTGCGAGGGAACCATAACCCATCCTCCAAATAGCCTAAGGGCTTCATTATCATTATAGTCAGCATTTCTTAAAGGAAGGAGTATTGAGGTTAAGTATTTTTGTCTCTGCATTTGTGAAACATTGTCATTAGATGTCAAAGTTACAGTATGTTAAAGCTGAGAATAAGGACAACTCCATGTGTAATTACAGGAAAAAACATACTCCCTAAGGGAGCTCTGTATAACTGATTTCAGCAAGTTATAATTGATTTCTGTCTTCTATCTCCTTTTAGTTTTACTGAATGGTTCTTTCAGTGTTTGTGGTGCTGATGGAATCATTGATTTTCTGTGTTCCACAGATGTGTTACCACTCTCACTATCTACTGCCTTTTTCCCTTTGTCTCATGTTGGTCCATTGAAAAGTGTGTATTTGTGTTCTTACTCAAGGCCCCTTAAGCCTGGAATTATCTTTTCATCATGAAAGACATGGGCACATTTCTTCTTAGGGTGCAGTCATCCTTCAAATTAAGTCCTGTGAAAATTATGATTATTTACAAAGTTTTTTGTAAATGTCACTCACTCATTATCAAGGGCCCTAAGTGATAAACTTCTTCAGGCCTTAATCATTATGTCTCACCCATCCTATGGCAGTTGCCAGTTGTTCAGTCCAGGTGTCCTTATAAAGCTATTTGTATTTGTAATAGATTTTGAAGTGCTTAAAACTGTCACCATGTTCTCTTATATGCTGTCAGACTAAACAACATGAATTTATCTTGAATTATTTACACACCCTATTTTACAGATCTCTGACAACTTCTAATTTTTTTTTTGTATTTCTCATGACCTTTTCAGCTCATTACGTCTTTGATGTAGTGTAGCCGTGAAACAACACTGACATAATACTGTATAAAGGGAAACAGTATACTGAGATGTATTAAATGCAACACTGGTGATGGATTACTTCATGGACAGGAAATTATTGCTCCCTCCCACTCAGCAGTGTTTATTACCCAGCTAAAGAACTGTACTTTTTTTTATACATTTAGGTACTGTCTTGTAAGATTGAGAAGAAAACAAATCAGTGGGAAAGGATGTGAAGAAAGGGACAGTGTTTGCCTTTATTGCAACAACAAAATATTTGTGCCCATATTTTTCTGCCAATACTCACTGCTACTTACCTATTTCCATTCCTTAAGAAATGGTGAGGAAAAGCTTTTCTTCTTCCATACAGATAACTGTTCTTCCTATAGTGTAACACCTTGCACTCATTTTTTCCGTTATATTTCATCCCATTTTCAATCTTTTTATGCTGGTCAAGAATATTTTAAATATGAATTCTGTCATTCTCTGAGAAAAAAATCTTTTGATCCTGATAGGAAATGTGGTGTAGAAAACATCAAACCAGTTGTGAGAGAGAGAGTAGATTTGAGTCTGCTGTAACTTCGTGCTCAGGGCACTATGTGGGACTGCCTGAAGTTCTCTTTCTTCCTCATCTTAAGTGAAGAAGGATAAAACTCAGTGACTCCAGTTCTTATGTGTCCTCAGCAAGTGTTCCAACCATGAGTATACCATGGCTATGGAATTTCAACAGAGTTAATTTCATTTTCAAAAATGAGATTGGATTAGAGAATTTTATCACTAGACCTGTGAGGTGTAAATGTTGCTGATAAAATATCTGTCTGGAAATATAATGTGGCATTTCAGTGGGGAAAAAAAGTTCAAATATAGTGCTTAAAGAATTTTACTTACAAATAAAGAAAGATTATTTATGAATAAATTTCAGCAGACAGAAATTGAGCTGCAGTGCCTTTGAAGCTATGGATATATTTATTAAGGACAAAGATCAAATGGTCTTTTCTGCTGGAGAACCAATGTAATTCAATGCAGAGAATTTTTTGCAAGCTATTTCAAAACAAAACTTACAGCAGTGAAGAAAAGTATTTTATATCAGTAAGACTGAAGTTTGTTGTAGAGGTGCCTACTTTGAAACAGGATTTGGAGCTGTGAGCTTTAGACTGCAGGTACAGTACATTGAAAGAATCATGGTACTTTGAATAGGATCCCAAAATATTATGCTGAACAGGGAGTGCTTTAAAGCAAGTACACTGGCTAGGGACCTTCTTAAGTAGTCAACAATAAAACTAATAAAAGGATTCATCTGTAATTCTAGCTCCTCTAGAGAGGAATATTTTCTTTCTGTATTGACAGATTTTGAGCTGGTTTGAGAAAGTAGGTTTCAGTGGGTTTCTTTTTTTCAAAAGCAGAGCGATATCTATGCTTTCTTAAAAGTCACGGCTGCTGTGATCCTGGTAGTACATATCTCCTTTTCTCTTCCTCCCACTATATAGTGCACATGCACACCCACACACTCCTCTTCCTGAAGCCAGTGTCTAGAAAACTGTCAGAGATATGAAAATCAACATTTAATTTGCTCTTCTGCCCAAGTGAATTTAAATTTGTATTCCCCTACTTCTCAATGTAAGCACTGAAATCCTATTGAGATGCAACTCCCTATGCACTTTCTGCATGCATTTTATTACAAAAAACTATGTCATCTTACAGAGTTATTTTGTCTTTTCAGTCCTCAGTTTTTGATACCAGTTACCTAGAATGGCTACTGTATAGACAGTTTTTAAATGAGAAATCAAGAGGAACATAGCATAGTTAAAATGTGGGATATACATATACATGCAAAAACTAAGTTCTCATTTAAAGACTCTTGTTTGAAGATACCCTTTGTCTGGACCGGGAGTTGCCGGCTAGACTTATGTATGCCATCTCTTTAACACAAAGAGAGAACAAGGGAATGTGCTGAACTTTGATTCAAAGCCACTTATAATGGTCTAAAAAAAGCTGACTTGAAAGGCTGAGAGAAATCCAGATTAATCTTATTGATTCTGAAAGCAAATAAGGTATTGCTGCATGTCATCTTGGATGACATCAGGTGTTAGATGAAGTGTAAGGTCGGTATTGGATTTTAACAGGAACAGAAGAGCTTCAGTGGGACTTTGAGTTGAAATGGCGTGATGGGAAATGGTAAACTATTTAATAGGTCACTCTGCATATTTCATTTGTTACCTGATCATCTGTTACAAATGAAAGTTGAGTTTTTTCATTGTGTTTCTTCTAAACATATGTAACGATTTCTAGACAGAAAAGTGTTCTGGGTGTAGGCTGTATAGAGCTCCAGAGCACAGTTCTTCCAGTGTTTCTGCAAGGCATGCTCTGGTACACAGCAGAAGTAACAGTGGTCACCAGTCCAGGTGGAACAGTGATGCACAACATCTGAACAGCAGCAAAATTCAGGGAGAGTTGTATTTCAAGGCTGTAGTTCTACTGTTTGAAAGTACTTCCTTGCTTGGCAGCATGGCTCTTAGGCAGATGATACTCGCATGGTTCTCATGTGTTGTCGTTCACAAAAATGTATTGATAAGACATTCACACATGCTGAAATTTTGAAAAGATTCTAATCTTAGAAAAATAAAGAAATGTTGGATTCCAAACAAGTGAGAATGATTAAGGCTGTATACCATCACTAAATTTTCCCTTAGACATATGCAGCAAACACTGAGTAGATTTGTCTGCCCACAATTAGACACTTCTATTTGATCTGTTATTTATATTTACCTGATGACTCAAAGTAGAGAACCATGACTCACTTGTTCCCTTCTTATACATCTATGTGATGTGTAGAAGAGATCAGCTAGAATCATACTTCGGAGGTGTCTGTTGCTCACCACTGCCTTGGCAGAATCTAAACAGCTGTCTTAGTTGTGGGTTTCTCTTACGAAGGCTGAGAGAATTGAGGTTTTTCAGTCTGGGAAAGAGAAGGCTTCAGGAATAGCTTAGAGCAGCCTGCCAATATCTAAAGGGAGCCTTCAAGAAAGCTGGAGAGGGACTTTTTTCAAGGGTGTGTAGTGATAGGATGAGGCAGAATAGCTTTAAACTGAAAGAATGTAGGTTTAAGTTGCATATTAGAAAGAAATCCCTCACTATGAGGGTAGTGAGGCACTGTCACAGGTTGCTCAGAGAAGTTGTGGATGTCCCATTCCTGGAAGTCCTCAAGGCCAGGCTGGATGGGGCTTTGAACAGCCTGGTTTAGTGGAAGGTGTCCCTGCCCATGGCAGGCATGCTGGAAGTAGATTAAGGTCCCTTCCAACCCAAGCTGTTCTATAATTTCTGCACTGAAAACCTTTTGTGAGATCCATTACAAGCTGAAGATACCTACTTGTGGACATCTGTTGACATGACCAATGTTTATATCTCATTATAAACATGGAAATCTAGTCTTGCCTCCAGCTGGAAAAGGGCCTGGATATCCTAAAAAGCCTGTGTCAGCTTTATGTGCTCAGAGGTCTTAGGATATTTCAGCTTATTAAATGGTAGGAGTGACTTATGTAGGGCCTATTGCTTCGAGCCAAGGGAAAGCCAAACTACATGAACAATTCACCTGAGCAACTGCTGTGTATACAATTCAGAATAAATTCAATTGCTGTCTCGGCTGCATTTTCTATTTCTGCTATAAAGGAGGTTTTGACATTCAGTTGCTGCATAGAGCTACACCAAATTTAAGTGCTTTAAGCTTAAGCTGATTCTGCTTTTAAACACTAGAAGATTTTATTGACAATCACCACAGACCTTTCTCCCCAATTTTATAGACATGGAAATATTATGAAATTAATGTTTCATGTTTAGTTTTATTTTAAAATCCTTCAAGCTTTCATTCAGTACACTGGACATGTTTCATCTTTAATTCCATTACTCTGTTCTTTATGCAGTCTACTATTTCAGAAAACATAGATTAATTATGATTTGAAAATCTTGATTTTAAATCTTTAAAAAACAAATATTGCAGATAAAACTTAAATCATGCTTGATTTTTCTTCACTTGCATAAGGTGCAGTGTTGTGATGATGCTGTTATATACATTAAAAATTAATAAACAAATACTACTTCTAAATATGATCACTCACTTCAGAACAGGTGTTTTTGTCTTCTGTGGAGTGATTGTAAAGTTCTGAAATTTCATTAGTCTGTATATTTTAACAAATATCTGTAAGCAGTCCTAATACCATAGTTTTTGTTTAAGGAAATATCTGACTGAATATTAGTGGGAAATTTAAGTAAATAAACCAGAAATTAAAATAAAGTTTCTTTTCTACTACTCATGGAGAAAACATTGTTTATATCAAATAATTGACTATGCTATAGAGTTTAATAGTTGTTAGTCCAGTGATGATGTAACTTAAGAAATGCATGTCCATTTTGACCTAAACAAAATAAATTCTATAACAACTGTGTTTAATTATGTGTTTTACAATGTGAAAACATAGTTTTCTACTGAAACAGAAGTCTGTATCTTAATGGCAACTTTTTTGAAGGGTACAGGTCTTTTTCTGACAGAGTGGAAGGAATATCTTTAAGACAGGAACAACATTTCGCTTCCCCACTTCTTGCTGAAAGTGAAAATGTGTTCACATACATTTATACATACCTATCTGTTTCTAATATAGTTTCATAAGTCTTTGTATAATTAAAATGAAATAGGACATCATTAGTCGGCAGCACTCGTTTGCGAAACAGTACAATGGGGAAATTTTTAAATTTTTTTTTTTTTACTCTTTTCATATTAATGTCTACTTCAAAGACTACTTAGCCTGTATTTTCCAGTACAAAAGAGGCTTTTTATGTTCTAATCCATTTGAAGACTGAAAAGCAGACCGGTTTTCCACTTTCTGTAAATAATGCTCATTTGTATGCTTTTTATGTATTGAATGGGACAGAACTTGTTATTTACCATTATGAAATTTTCATATTCTTAAACTTTTGTCTATGTCTTGCTTTTTTCCAGACTAAAACTGGTATTGCATTGTTGTATGATGAAGTATCTGAAAATGCTTATGACATCCGACTGAAGCTTACAAAAGAGGTATTAACAATACAAAAACAAGATGTCGTCTGTGTTAGTGGAAGTGAACACAGTGCAAATGTAAGTGCTTCTATATCTCTGTGCTTTTGACTGCACACTTTAATGTCTTCTGCTGAGGTCACCGCATTGTATTGGAGTGCAAGAGATGTTATTGGGTAATAGAAATAAATGTAATTATCAGTTGTTGGGTCTTCCGTACATACCTACATTCATGAGTGTAAAAACTGCATTTTTGCTATACATTTTTATTATGACATTTATAATCTTAACAGAAGTGAAAATGTCTATAAATTAAAGCGTTCCTCCACCAAATATTGCTGGACCATTAAATTAAGAGAGAAAAGGAAGAAGTATTTCCCAGTGAAAGCATTTGAAGAGTAAACTAGTGCACCAAAGTTTTTTTCATTTGTGTATCAGAAGAGTAAACTAACAAACCAAAGTTTTCTTCATTTGTGTATCAGACGGGATGTCTGTTCAAGGGCATTGAGCTGATTGAGAGAACACTTGACAGGCACTTATTTCACTGTAATTCCCTTTCAGGTTCAGATGGAGCTTAATCATCACCAGCATGTATGTGGTGCTTTTTTTCCCCAAAATTCAGTTATGCTGCTTTTTCAAAGCCTGTGGTGCCTCTAAGCTATAGAGGAATCTTCTGTGTGATCATTTGGTAATGTCACTAGATAAACTGGTGGCATTTTGCATAAGCAGTACAGCAAGGGTGTCTAAGTTATCAACATCCCCAAGCAGTGTATTTCATTTCCTCATATAAGCAATGTTCCTCTTGAATTTGGAATACCTATACTTAATTTTACTGAGTAAAATCAATTTCAAGAACTTTGCTGGTATTTCTTAGAGTGCACAAGTTATGGTAGCCTCCTCAGAGGGGCCAAGGGAGAGTGTTTCTGTCTGCTTGCTATATTGCACCTGTCATATAAACTTAAAATCTGGCGCTTGAGGACATCAAGTGAGTTTGTGATACTCTGCTAAAAATTAGAAGCCAAAAAAGTATATAATGGGTATCTGTATGTGTATGTGTAAGTATGTTAGACAGAATCTACCTATATTACATGTGAACATTTTATTCCTGCCACAGTAAATATTTCTAGAAATTGTTTAATATCACACATAAAATAATTTGGAATAGTTTCTAGCAGTTAGAAACATTATGTACTTGTCCATGGAATTCTGTGGAACATGACTTGCTCTTTAAAATGTTAAAAAAGATTGATCAGTAGAAGGCGTGTCCATTTCTGGTTTGCTGAGATAAATATAAGCCTCATTCATCAGCTTTGCATATTACTTTCTGCTTCACTGAGAAGCATGAAAAAACACAGCCTTTTTTTTACCAGGCATTGCTGGTAATGCTGATAAGCTGTATGCAAACTAGTTGTAAGAGTCATACTAAAATGTCGTGGGAGTTCAGTATATAGTGTCTGTGCATATAATTATACATGATTGCTGTGGACTCAGTGGTGTTTAAATGCCCTGTGTATGAACCTCTTCGAAAAAGAATTAAAATTCTATCCTATGTAGTCCTAGGTTACTTCTTGATTGGATCAACACAGGCTAGTTGCATCTGAGAAATACTGTATCAAATCTGTGTATGTATTGATCAACACCCAAAATATAGCAAAAAAACCCCAAACCACCAAACACCAACAAGCTCCAAATTAAAGCAGTTCCAAAATCCACCCCAAATAACCCAAGTCTGCCTCATCCTTTTAGTATCAAGATTTGGGTTGATTTTGTTGCATTTTACTTCTACATTTTATGGGTATCCTAAATAGTATTTCCTGGTAGAAGACAGGGCAGGGAGACAAGCTTTGATTATACTTAAGGAATTGGATTTTGAAATAAATTCTTTAAAGTAATAGACCCTGCAGAGGAGGCATAGCTGGGATATGCAGCCACTGCATATATAATGAGTCCGAGTTCCTTGGTTGAGTTTCATCACCAGTAATGATCACAGTCATGGGTAGAGCCTAGAAAGAAGTGATTCCCAGGACTATGCAAAGAGAGATAGTTTTTCTTGGTTGTAGATGTGGTGTTAATGTGTAAAAGTAAGTGAATTTCAAGTGTAATTTAGATGGTAATTTAGGTTGTAGTTGCAAAGTATTATGTGGCTCTAGGTATGACACCCATTCAAGGAGGGATTTCTCCCACCTCATGCTATTGAGAAATAAGAGTGGGCAGTCCTGCCAAGCTGCCCTTTACTGGAGAACATTGTTAATATTATCTCCTTATTTTCCCTAAGTGTTCTCACTGAAGACTCTGAAAACTAATTTTAAGGGTCTGATCTGTTGTTTTTCTGTGTCCCTTGCAAGATGTCCCCAAGATCCCATTCTGAAAGTGCTACCTGCAATCCTCACAGGATTCTGTTGTCAAACTCTAATGGGAAAAATGGATTAGACTGGCTTTGTGGCCATATTCGCTTTTTCTGTATTATACTTTGAACCAAATAAACACTTCTGGACAACTAGCATTTAATATGAAGGCAAATTGAGTGTAACATGAAGATGAACACTATCTTTTTTTTACCGTATATGAATTTCTAGTATATAGGAGCTCAAAAGCAGAATTTGAAATCAGGCTGAAATAGCTGGTAGTTCTCTAGCAGTGATCTTGGTAAGTTTTACAATTACAGTTACATGACATAAATTCCAGAGATAAATGCTTTATATTTCAAGTGGTTCAAGAACATAGTTTTCATCCCTGTTCTGCATGATTCAAAATATTAATAGAAAATCATAACCTGGAAGTCAATGCTATAGCAGTCATAAAGGATCATATTGTCTTACTGATTTATTCTCCTTTCTCTGTACTTTTTCATTCTCAGGTACTCATAATTAATCTTTATTTTATACATGGCCATTCATCTAACTAGTTCATTTGCAACAAAAATAGAAATAACTTTTGCCTTCTTTTTGTACTCACCTCAAATGCATGGGAGAAAGAAAAAATTGGGTTTAGAGTAACTTTTCCTCTTAGGTGGGATATGTGAATGGAAAATTATTAAAAAAGAAAGTTCTGTTTCTACTTGTGGTAATACTTTTGTCTCCAGCCACTTACATGGGACAGCATTTGTGGAATACATTTTCTTCCAGCCTCCCTTTTACTGACAGGCTCATTAATCCTGGGCAACACTAAGGACAGGATTTGCAGCTGTGCATATTTAGCTTTTCTAGTCTGGTGTAGTTCTGAATGCTACACTGAGGATTGGCAAAGACATCAGTGATCACTAGAATTACTGTGGTGAGTTGGACTTTCAACAATAGAGATTATTCTCAAGGATAAAAGACTAACTATAAAATACCTTTTGCTACCATCATCTAGGTCTGTTCCTGTTTCATATTTTGTCATCTGCCATTCATTTAAGTCTTACTTATAAACATTGAGAAAGCTTCACCTTTGATAAGAAATTTTATGCCTGGCTTTCTGTAATTTAATGACAGTTGAGCCCATTTCACTACTTCTTGCAATCTCAGACTTGGATGTACAGTACTGTGAGAATAATATCTTTGAAATTCAAGGTGTATATAGAAAAAATAATGTAACAACAGCTGCTTCTTTTTTTAGTATTCAATTTTTTTCTACAGTAAAAAAACTGCTTTTAAGTATCTGTAAAAATCCTTTTGGATGTGGAGCCAATGACAGAAGTAATATTTTATAGTGCTTTTTATATAATATTAAATTTATTAAAATAATTTTCT
>VZRL01001399.1:1013290-1151319 GCA_013397895.1 Origma solitaria | reverse complement strand
AAAATAATTTTCTATGTAACTATTTATAAATATTTCTATAATTTATATTTATATGATTAAATATGCAATCTTTCCATCAAATTGCATTTCAGATCTTCAGACTTGGCAAATTCTAGTGTTCTAAGCAAGTCTTCATGACTTGGTGTTACATTTGGGGTATGTAAGATTTTTGGCGTGTTCTGATTTTTAGGATAAAGGAGAATGTATGGATGCATCAGAATCACAGTTGGTGGAGTTTCCCTCTATGTGAGGGAACACTTGGAATGTATCAGGCTCTCCCTCGGGGAGGGGGAGGAGCAAATGGAGAGATTATGGGTTAGGATAAAGCGNAATGCCCTGGCACGGACAGTGGAGGCTCCCATGAGGAATGGTGCGCTCTGGAGCTTACACTGAGAAACAGGGAAGGCCTTGTTGGAGCTGTGAAGGTTGGGGACAGCTTTGGCTGCAGTGACCATGAGATTGTGAAGTTCAGCATAGAACATGGCAGGGCAACAAGTGAAATTGTAACCTTCAGCCACTTCAGGGCTAAAGAGCTACCTTTAGCCTCTTCAGGGGATGTTCTTGGAAGAATCCCATGGGAACAGGCCTTTCAGGGAAGTGGGGTACAAGAGATTTGGGTAATATTGAAGGATCGCTTCCTCCAAATTCAAGAACCAACCATCCCAGTGAGCAAGAAATTGGGCAAAAGGGGCAAGAGACCTGCCTGGATAAAAAATAACTCCTGTCATTACTCAAGTATAAGCAGGATATGTAAAGGAGATGGAAGCAGAGTCAGAGCACTTGGAATTAATATAGCAAGGTTGTCAGCATAAGTAGAAATGAAATGAAGGCCACGGTCCACCTGGAATTAAATCTCACCAAGGATGTCAAGGACAACAAGAAAGGCTTTTTAAAATACATCAATAACAAAAGGAAAACTAAGGATAACGTTGGCATGTTACTAAATGGAGGGGGGAACCTCATAACATAGGATGCAGAGAAGCAGAATCGCTGAATGCCACCTTCACGCTGGTCTTCACTGGTAAGACCAGACCTCTGGAATCTCTGAAGGAGATCGGGTTAAAGGACTGTTGGAAGGCAGATTTCCCTCGGTCGAGGAAGATTGGGTTAGAGAACACCTAGGCAAACCTGGTTTTCACAAGTCCAGGGGCTCTGATGGAATACATCCATGAGTGCTGAGAGGGCTGCCAGATACAACCGTGAGGCTGCTCATGATCACTCCTGAAAGGTTGTGGCAATCAGGAGAGGTGCCTGAAGAAAACAAATGTCACTCCAGTCTTCAAAAAGGGAAAGAAGGAGAATCCAGGGAACTACCAGCCAGTCAGCCTCACCTCAATCCTTGGAAAGGTGATGGAGTGCCTCATTCTGGAGGCCATCTCTATCCTCATGGATGACAAGCAGGCGACAAGGAATAGTCAGCATGGATTCACTAAAAGTAAATCATGAGTGACCAATCCCATTGCCCTCTATGATGGAACAGCTACCTGGATGGATAACAGCTGAACCTCAACTTTGGCAAGGTTTTTGACAGTCTCTGGCAGGTAGGCAGGTAACCTAGCACTAGAGCTGATAGGCCAGAGAAGTTGTGGAAGGATTAATATCACTTCATTGGTGATATTAAAGAACTGTCTGGACACAATCCTCTGCAATGTGTTCTAAGGATGGCCGTGCTTGAGCAGGGAGGTTGGACCAGATGACTTACTGTGCTCCCTTCCAACCAGACCCATTCTGTGATTCTCTAAATTGGTGTACATTCATAGAAGCCAAGCACAAAAGTATTGACAGAGGTGGTGTATTGAAAATAATTAGACAGTTTTCACTCCCTGCCAAGTATTTTTAATAGAAGGTATTTTTTTCCCCCAGATTTAAAGTTTAACAATACTCACAGAAATAAATTAATTGTATGACAGGGAGAGATCAATTTTTGTTAAAGGAGGAAGAGGAAGGCACTAATTTTTAAACTTTATACTTCATTAAGGTATTATTTTACTTTTACTCTTTGTCACTTTACATGCTAAAATTAATTTCTTACATACAGTACCTCATCCTTAATATTCTTTTGTTTTCATCCATATATATTGCTTCATCCTTCTCCTGTTGTCAGTCCACAGTTTTATGCCTCTCCTCTTTTCATAAGCATTTTCTTTCTTTTATTTTGTATTTTATTTTTGTAAGAAAAAGAATAGAAATGCATCTGGCTTTTTATCAAAATCAGTCCTTCTCACAGAGCTGAATTGTCTCTGAATTGGTCAGGGGTCAGGCAAAGAGGTTTCTAATGCAGGCTGTTGGCATCTTGATTGGAACAGGACTCCTCAGAGGCTTATTTGAGTCTAATAGAAAAAAAAAACCTTTGCATGCTGGATACTCAATTGTTCAACTTCACAAGCTGTGTCTCAGAATGAAGCAAAGTAGGTGAATAAGGAAGAAAAACAACAAGATTAGTTGTTTTGTTGATTAAAAAAATAGAAATGGTGCCTGAAAATTCTGTTTAAATCCCTGATGAGATTGCTATGACTTTTTCTTTTTAACTCAGACGCTAATAAGGACATAGAAGAATGTTATTTTAGCAAACCTCTAGGGAACAAATCTGCAATAAAATCTATTTTTTTCTTTTTTTTTAACCCAAGGAAGTTTCTGTCTCAAGATCTGCTAATATTGCAGTTTGCCTGGTGTCTGTTCTATCATTGCTGGTATGGTATCTTAGTCCAAAATTGTTTCTTTTCAAAAAGCTAATATTTAACAATTTCTACCCTTTTTTCTATCTGTTTTGAAGCATCAAGTGAATGATTAAGAGTCTTCCTTTTGAAACTAAGGCCACTTGTGTGTAGAAAATACATTATTTAACCATTTGTTATTTGTTTTCTTTGCTCTGGAAAGCTGGTCTAGATATTTAGAAGGTAGCTATCAAGTAATTACTTAGAATCTTTATTATGACAGATCATTTGCTTGTGTTGCTGTCACTCTGAGAGCAGTTAGACGTTTGCATCGCTAAATAAATATGAGTATTTTTCAGCATGACAAAAAAAGTTTATTACTAAAGATAAAAAGACTAAGCAGCTTAAATAAAAAGGCTGTAAAATATAACAGAACAGAAGAATGCAAAGGACACTATGGATATCCCTGAAAAGATATCTCTTCCTGAAATGTGGGGAAAGAGTTCAGCTGAGGGTAAGCACTCATACCAACAAGATAAAAGAAAGGCAGCACAACTTTGATAAGCCACACATATGCATAAATATATGTCCTTTAATTCAAATTTCAATAAATCTATTACAATTGAAGCTATGACAGAGTGTCAGGACTGGTAAATTGTAACTTATACATTGTGAGAGGTCTTGTAGCAGTTTAAAATTTTCAGCTGTTAGGGGTGGTTGTTTCTGACTGTGATGGATGCATGAGACTTTCCAGTTTCGGTATTTGGGGTATTGATGGGTTCAACAGCTGTTGTTCATCTTCACTACAGCCAACCTGTGAAATGCTGTGCCAAGTTGAATGCAGATGAGATTACTCAAAGAAAAGCTGTATTCTGGCAGGATCTAGCTATAATTAATTGTTACAGGATGCCTTTTAAATATGAAGAAATTAGCTGATTTTTAATGGGAAAAGCATTATCATATGTTGACACAGGATCCTATACATGTTATTAGTAACTCTGGAAATCCATATTTGTAGATGATCTGCATTGATGTAATTTGTATCTAAGAAGAGTCTGGGGTCTTTCCACACCACTTGTCAAAAAAAGCTCCAGTCCCAAATTGAATATCTTACATCTCAGCAGAGGAGTTCCTAAGAATTATTCTGAAGTCATATTGCGACTGTGTTTCATTCAGACATATTAATATGATTCCCGCCTCAGAGGAGTAAAACACCATAGGGTTTGTCAGTCATCTTTACCAGAATAGATCATGTAATAATTTATGTTGAACTCTTGAGGTTACGTAATTCAACCTACTGCTGAAAGTGGTGATAGCTCCCAAGCTGCTGTGGGCTTTGGTCATTCATGTTTAGAGTATCTCCAAGGATGGAGATGCTACCAGGTCTCTGGGCAGCTCTTAACGCTTAATCATGTGAAGTTCTTTCTTAGTGCTATGCTCAGTTGGAATTTCCTTTCCTGCAAGTTGTGACTGTTGCCTCCAACACTTTATACACCTGTGAGAACAGTTGTTTGGGGGGTTTTGTTGTTTTGGTCTTGTTTTTTTGTTGTATAATCCTCCCTTAGCTTGGCTGACTTTGTAAATAAAATGAGTGAAAAAAACTCCACAAAAATTCACCAAAAAATCCACTTTCCCCTCAACCGCCGCCACCAATAACCCGCAAAAAACCACACAAATGAACAAAAACCCACCAACTTTTATCTACAGTAATAAGGTAACATTTATAATAAGATAATAATATAAACTGATAAAAATGTTACTATATTTAATATGTAGATGTCCCAGGTCTTTTTTAGCACATGAAAAGATTTACTTTGACTTTATACAAAGCTGAATAGCAACAGACATGCCTCAGTCATTTTTTACCCTATTTTTCCTGTCCCTTTCGGAAAAGGTGAGATCCTGTGCAGTGCAAGAAGTTAAGCTTGAAAACTCTCCCATTCAAAATAAACTTTTGCTTTTTATCTACTTGTTTCTTATTACATCTTGCCTTCACTTCATGGAAGTGGAGAATGACACATCACATGATACCATGGAGGACTAATTTGTGTCTTTCCCTCTCTTTCTTGGAGTTTTTGTGACTTACATTTACATTGTCTCAATAATTTTTCCCACTTTCTGAAGTTACACTGTCTTTTTAAACAATGCAACTATCTCTAAGAATATGGAAGTCTATTAAAAATGATCCAGACTTCAAACTAAAGTTTATACAGACAGCTATGAACAAAAAACATTTCCTGAAAAGCAGACATTATAACCAACAGCATAGCAAATCCTGCTTCTAATAAAGTCCTTTAATTCACACCCCACCCTCAGTGTAGTTTTATAGAAAAGCTGCTTCATTATTTTTCAATGCATTCTTTGATTTTTTACTTGGTTAATTATGAGATGCTTGTGGTTACAATTCCTTGAGAGGGCAGTATTAAAGACTTGTGAAAATATACGGACATGACACATTCAGTCAGACTGTGGCTATCTGTGTGACATTTACATTTTCCTCATGCTCCAGTCATTTTTTAAGATTCATGGGTACTCATGTTTTTAATAAAGGTTGCAGGACATACATAAGTAGTAACATCAGTGAGTAAGGAAGAAGCAATCAAAACTCAGTGCTTTCTAGCTTACAGTCAAGTATTCTTTGATCCTGCCTGCCATGTACTGGAAGAAGGAATATTTGTTCCAGTCCTAGGTGTTGGCTTTGCAGTTCATCTGGTGTACACTATGATATATTATATATCTTTACATATTAACATATGGCTGTGTGGTTCTAGTCTTGTCATGTAGATGCCTTTATTGTTAGACCTAGTGGTTAATCATAATCCAGAACCATCTCTTATCTGAGTGTTGCTCATACTCTCTTTCCTCAGTATAGTGTTCCTTTTGAATTCTGTCTGGAAATAATTTTGGCAAGAGTAGCCCCTACTGTACTTTTATATCCATAATTCTACAAAGCGAGTCAGCCAGCAGGTGCACTACAACCTGCAGCCACTGGGGAGGTGGAATTTTGCTGCCAGTCAGTGAGAAGTGAGGGTTGTACGAGCAGAGGTGGAAATCTCTATTTGGTAAAATGCAAAATACATGTTGAACAATTTGCTGAGGAAGCTCTAGGTCTGGAGAGGTGGAGGGTGTGAGCTGAGAAAAATCCTCATCATGGGAATTCCCCATCTTGAGGAGAAAATTTCCTAAAGAGCCTCAACATATCCGTGTTCATCACATGCTCTTGTTCTTTTGGAATATGTAACAACCAGCAGGATGTCTGCATTTTATGATAAATTTTACTGGGTCTCATTCTTATGAGATCTGTTTCTTCACTCCTTTCCTATCTTGTAAATTCCTTGCAGTACCTTCAAGAGTTGCTAAGAAAAAGAACATATGGCAGGTATGTTAAGTTCTAAGAATACTAACTATTCCCAAGTGAAACCAGAACAAACTATCTTCTTGCCCCTTCTGGTATCAAATTCTTTCTTCCCGTGCATCCACGCAGGACAGGTTGCAGGATTCTCTTTTAAGTCTTATTATTGCACTTTCTTGTTTTGCTTTTTTCTTTCCCTTGTATGTTTCCCAAGGGCCTGGGCAGCAAACTCTGCTTTTATTTTCTATTGTAAAACTGCCATGTAGTATCTGTAGCTAATTTGACATCTTACTTTCAACAAGTAAGGAGAACTTCTGGGATTACTCCTTCCAATAAAAATTACCAATTAAGACGAAAATCACTGGTCTGGACTCAAGGGGAATGGTCACCTTTACTTAACCCAGAAAATTATATGTGTTCACTAAATAGCCATGACCAGACATGCCTTGGTACCTGAGCCTATCTAGTCCCCACACTCAAACCACAACAGACTCCTGTAATCCCCATAGTACACTATTCATTTGATAGATAGATAGATAGATAGATAGATAGATAGATAGATAGAATATTTTTTTCTAACAAGAGACCCTTTACCACAAGTGCCAGTTCTGGGTGTTAACAACCTGATAATAATGCCATATTGCGTAGGCATTGGCAGTGGATAAAAAATCTTCCTGAAACACAGCAACAGAAATAAGCACTAACATTGCCTTCTCATGTTGCGCTTTAAGCTCCAGTCATGTCACTTCACATGAAAAAATACCAAGACATAAAATTCCGTTCCAGAGATAAACTTTTCTGTTGAGTCATTGTTTTGTAACAGAATCTAGTAAGTTTTCTCTCAAGAGCTATCTCATACTTAAAAAATGGATATTTGACCATATAATTCTCCCAATTATGTTCGAAAGTTTGCAACTAATAAAAGTATAGATTTTTTTTTTCAGCTATATTACTCTTTGTAGCTGTTACAAGCAGAACTGTACTGGTTACCAAGTAGTCTCTTCTCTATATAGTTGTTGATACAGTGTTCTTTTGAATGGCTTCTGCGTCTTATATGGTTAAAATTTTATGTTGTATCTGCTTTTCAATATATTCCCTGTCTGGTAACATTTTCAGAGTTCCTGAAATTTTCTGCCTCACCAGTTGACAGCTTCAACAATAAAAAGTCTCAGAAAGATAGGAATATTTCATATTGGTATCCTGCCAATTACAGTTTTATTAGTTACATTCTGTCTGTTCAACATGTCTGTCAGTTCTGCTCTTTGTTATAGTTTCTCTCACTGTCTATTTTTGCTATAATTCTGATTTGTTTAGCACAGGCCTTACATTTCCTAAGCATTAATTGGAACCTCTTATAAAAAAAGCAGGTTGTATTTTCAATGTTTTAGTCTTCATGTATCAAAGGTATATGGAGGAGTGTAACTCCAGAGTTCCTGGTTTGTTTCATCCATCTGTTTAACACTAGGGTAAATGCTATCTGACCTTGGTGATTTGCTACTGTTATGTAGTCAATTTGCTTCTAAAGTTGTTTCAGATTCAGACAGACCCATATATCCTTTGTGCTCCAGAGACAGCTGGAGAAACATGTCTAGTTTTTTCACACTAATGAAAAGAATTCATTACTCTTCCCTTCAGCAGCGTTATTTATTCTGAGTATGCTTTTTATATCTTGGTCATAAATCAGCCCTCTAGTTTATTTGGAGACCTCTTGCTCCTAATGGATTTGAAGACTTATTATTAATTTGTATTCATTTTGACTAGTTTTGGAACTTTTTTTTTCTTGTTGCTGCCTAATTTTGTTTTTCAATTTTATTTGGTTATGTTCTATTTTCTTGTCTTTGTATGAATATGTATCCATTACTCTTTATGTGTAATAACCTCTCTTAACCTCCTCTTTAGCAATGAGATTTTCCTTTTTCTCCTGATTAAGCCCTTCTAATAAGTGTGTTCATTGTCTCTCTGCTTCCAGCGTGGTATCTATCCTTAAGTACTCTTATGAAATTTTAATTTTCTTAACTGTCCCCTTTATTTTTCCTTTCAGCATGATTCCTCACTTTTGCGTAGTTCCCTCCTTGGTGTCACAGTTCTGTAAGTGTTAAATGTAGAGTATTACACAGGATTACACAGGAGTTTTCAGTTGTAAAAAAATTTAACTAGATCACACATACTGGGCAAGTACTGAGACTAATCTTGTGTGCTCCAAGAAATAGTAACTGATAGAGACCTAGTTTTTTACTGACTGCATTTTATCCTATATGTATCAGTCTGATCTACTGAAGATTAAGTCAAGTCTCTTACCACCATTACATTTCTCATTCCTGCTACTTCTCTGTCCATTTCAGTCATTGTTTAGATCCTTGTTGAATGGTCACTAGAAAAGGCTTTATACCTGTATTTGGCTTGTATTTACCCTGGAATCTGTTGGTATGCTGTTGGGGTAGTTGTCTTATTAGTTTTATTTGTTCGACTGTCCTGTAGTTATAACTATCTGTTGTCACGGTTCACTTAAAAGCCTCCAGTTACTCTGCTGTTTTGCCCTCATGTTTTCAAATGTCTCTGGCGTGAATCTCTTCCAAGACTCCACAGCCTTATGGTGAGAGATACATGCCTTCCTTTCTTTGATAACTCTGGCTGTTTATCTAGCCAATTTTGCATTTATTATATAGTTTATATCCCAGTATTAGTTTTCTCTACCTCTCCAGAGTGTTTACATCTCTGTTTAGCTCAGATTTATTGTGATTTTAGTTTTGTTCTTGGCTCTCTGTTTTACATCTCTGGCTTGTATTATTCTTTTCCTAACTTGTCCTTCACTTCCAAATGCAGAATATTCCTGTTTATATTCATAATAGAAGCATCACTCATAAATATATTGTCTTCTGTGCCTGTCAGCTTTTGAATGTTTTTGTTGTACTTGTCTACCAATGCTACTGGTACTTGTAGAGACAATTGGAAAAACTCTAATTTAAATCATAGCATGCAGTTAATGTTTATTGGTGTCCTTTTTGTTCATTTATGGTGAGATCCATCCTACACAGGTGTGTGTTATTTCTTCACTACAAGAAAATAAAACACAGCCACAGCATACATTCAGCATTGACCCACAGCTGTATGTACTGTAAGTGAGTGTGCTCACTGGTAATGTTTCGACTTGTGCCAAATTGTCTATACTGGGTATATACTTGGTGTACTCTCTTGCCTCAGTTTTGGCCAATTTCTGTTACAACTCTTAAATAACGCCTCAGGCCAAATCGGGAGATGATGTGTGTCATGTGGCGTCCCAGTGAGGCAGTTTGGATGGTAGTCATAATGTTTTCAAGGAAATAAAATTTAGTTGTGTGAACAGGAGTTTTACTGTGTGCTTTGATGGAGAAAATAGTCCAGCCTGCTTTATTTTAGCATAGGCATGGCTTTCAACACTGGAGTTGCAAGACAAATTGTCTGTTCTTTGACTCGAACAAGAGGTGAAAAATTTATTCGTTAATTGCAAAATGGAAAAAAGGAAAGAAAGGAATAAAAGAAAGGTCCTGAGAAGAGAATGTGGGACTATAGCAGGTAAGTTAGAAGGAACAGAGAGAAGAGATCAAATAAAACATAATAATTATTGTTTAGAATATTTCAGTATAAAACCTGTAGTTGAATTCAGAAATGCGCTGCTTTCAGGAGGTATCTGATGTTAAATCCCCTCTAAATTACTCACAGATTTTCTCCTCTAAATCACCCAAAGATTTTTTTTTTCCTCCAGTACTGAGCATCTATATTTTGAATTGAAGTCCAAATGAAGGATTAAATGCACCTCATCTTCTGTTGTGAAGTTGTGGTGTGTGAAAATGCTGAACAATTGCATCTAAGGCTGAAGCTGGTCAACATGAGACTTTAAGCAGATAAATTTCATACAAATACTTTTAAAAAGTACATTTTGGCATTTCAAATCAGTGAAACATAATTAATCACCCCCAAAATTGTTGTGCACCTCCATTTTTACTCTGTAGAATGGGGATACTTGTGTCAAGCTTTGAATCTAATTTAATTTGTGTGGATGTTCTTACATATTGTACTGCTTACTTGCACCAAGAAAACCCCTAAGCATTTTGAAAACACTGCATTTAGAACTAAACTAAATTTGTGCTCAAGAAATAAGATGATGCTTTTAAATAAAGATCAAAAAAAGAAATATTTATACTTTGAGGTCTCAAGGCCTTAAGGTGTACATTAAAAAAGACATTACAGATACATTGTTATTAAGAAAAAGTTTTTCAAAAAATCAGGTTATGATGTGTCATAGTGCAATTATAGTGCATAGAAAATTATATATGACCATAGAATTGAAATGAGTTTGTGTAAATGATCTTGATCATGATACTTAATCATGCTTGGCTTTTAGCATTTTGCCTTGCAATTTGATCACCTTGAAGAAAGTTTTTGCATTTTTTAAATGTAACTCTTACTAAGCTGTTACGTAAGAAACTTTTAAGTGCATGTTCAATATCTTCTTTTAATAGGAATATCTGAAACTCTGTAATAAGCAATACTATGAACTATTAAAATAGAAATATCAATATTATTACAGTGTTATGCAAATAGATTGCTTCATAGGGCTACCTATCAATCATATAAAAATGAATGTTCTAGTTGAGAGTATAAGATGCCAATAAGTAGTAGCCTACTTGTCTTCTTTATAAAATGGCTAAAGCTATCCACGTAGCTATCCACATTGTTGTCTGATCATGCTGAGGGAAACTAAACTGTCAAAACATTTATTCCATCATCTCCTTGTGATGGAATATATTAGGATAATATATTTTCAAAATGTAAGAATTGGTGGAGTAAAAGAGGAATTAAGTAAGCAGACAGCAGCTAGGTCCTGGAAAACATTTCTTGGAAATGAGTAACTGAATTTAAAGTTATGGATGTATTCTAATTCAGATCAGATTTAAACTTCGGCAGTGAGTGTGATAAATTTGATTGAATGTTTTAATGCAGTTCCAAATGAAGAAAAAAACCCTACGAAACAATTTGAATTATCACAGAATTCAAAGAATCTGAATTATATCAGCTGAAATTGAGTCATATAAACCTTTTGATATGTCAGGTACCATGTTCATAATGCAATAATTTTCCATTTTTAGCATAGACTAGTGTAGTACAGTATTCATGAGAACAGAAGCAATTTTGAAAATGTATGAAACTATTTGTAATTTTTTTACCACATGGATTACTTTTATCCACCCAAAAAGAAACTGAAATTCAGGATTTATTGTGTTTCACTTTCCACTGTGTCAATATGAACATATGTCTAGCAGGAGGAGTGTTAAAAAAAAAGAGCTACATGTATTAAAATAACTTGTTAATATAAGATTATGGTTTTGACTCCTGAAACAAAAATTTGTAGTTATCTGAATCAGTGAAATTGTAAAATGCCCAAGCAGAAAGTATACATGTAGGAGTAATCTTATATACAATTTTTAATGTACAGGAAAAGAAAAAAAATTTCTTATATGTTCAGGAATTACTGTAAAAATGGCATTCTATCCAGTTCTGTTCAGCATGTTCCAAAAAACATTCCCATCAACTGTATAATTATTGTCGACAGATGAAGTGCTATTATTATGTTGTCAGGCACCATGGGTTTCACATTATTGAAATGTCAAATTCAACATACTGTTAAATATGTGATAAGTTTCTCTAGAAAAAATATTGATAAATGTTTATCTTCCTTGCACACTTAATTCTGAAATGAAAAAGTTAAGTATTTGAAGCAGACTATTGCTAAAAGTCTTTTAGCATATGCTACAAAAAATACATATAGATCTGAAGACATAGACTAGAAAACATTGGTATTTTTGATTGAAAAATTAGAACAAATATCATGCATACATGATAGCTATGAAAATGTACATCTGAGCTCTTCATACAGCTTTTCCTTGTCAAAGTACGAAAAAATTCTGTTCAGAAAGGATATCACTTTAGAGATAGAAAAGCATATTAAAAGTCTGAATACACAGCTCACAAGTTCTGCTCTCTGTGATAAGGAATTAAGTAAGTGCCTATAAATCAATGCAGAATGATACAACTGAACTTGATCACTCAGATTCTAGGCTACCTTTGAGAATTTTTTATAAAGTAAACAAGAGCCAAGGAACACCTTCTATACTCATTCAGATATTGTATTTTCACCTAAATTTATTTTTTCTACAATTTTTTTAAAGCACAGAACTGTTACACTTCGTAGACAACCAGTTGGTGGCTTGGGCTTAAGCATAAAGGTATGGGTAACTTTTCTTTTCTTCTTTTAAATTCTAGTATGGCCACTTCAGTCTTGAGATCTCATGGTTTATATGTCTCTCTTACAGGGTGGTGCTGAGCACAAAGTGCCTGTTGTGATATCAAAAATATTTAAAGACCAAGCAGGTAAGTTATGCTATTTACTTATATTGTACTGTAGTTATTAATAGTTTCAGTAATCATTTTTTACTTCAGAAAGACAGTTATTTTATAAACAGAATATTTAAAGTTACTTGCAAAAACAAAAGTATGACACAGGAAATCTATTGATGTACTTTAATAATGCAGAGGATAGGAAAAAATACAGACCAAATATGTTTTTTTCCCCACACAGTAATTCACTGCTGTATGGTATGACTAACTGTGCCTAGATGCCAGCAATAGGTGATTTGTAATGCTTATTGTGGTGAAGATAACACATCTAAATCAGTCTATCCCAGTTAAGTATTACACTGACATTTATCTAGCAAAAGGAATCTTTTTTTCAGGACATTTTTTCAGACCTTACACTGAGCTTGGCAAATTGGAGGACTGGTCTGGGAAACAGAGGGGGCTCTTCAGTGAGGAAGAGTAGAGCTGTTGCATGTTGGTGGGCAGTGCCTGGGAACATGGGCTAAGAGTCTTAGATGATCAAAAGCAAAGTCATATTCTCTCCTCTGGTGGATGTGGATCTGGGGATTTTGTTCTTTTATTTTCTGAGGCATTCTTTTACATATTTTGAGATTTGTTATCCTTCTATTCTAAGCTTCCATGTATTTCCTCTCTTCCCTAGTACAAATATACCCATTTTACATAACTTTTCCTTCAAAAAAAGACAGATACTGTGATCCTCAGCGCATGTCATGCTCCTTAAATGTCTCAAAGCCACTGACAGGATCTTTTGAACTCATCCAGCTCTTTTCTTGCTTTGCTCCAATGGAGATTAAGCACGTTTGCTTGACACCATGTTTAGACTTGTGCTTTACTAGATTGCAGACAGAGCTCATTTTTCCCCTCTGCATTTTCTTCAGGGGTCCTTTTTTCACTTGAAATTAATATCTATTTTCATCTGATACCTGGTGACTATTGAATGGATTGTCTATGCCTGTATACTGTTTGAAACACCTCTTCAAGTTTCCTGTGTACAGTACTTATATATTTCAGTATAATGATTGATTTTCTAATATTGTTTCTGCAGTGAGGAAGAGAAGATGTTTTTATGCCAATTGTGTTACTGTATATGGAACAGTCATATGCTGCTTAAATACACAGTATAATAAACCATACCAAGAAAGAAATGCATGAAAATAATAATAAAATTAGTATAAACATGCAGTTCTAAAGGAAGTAATTCAGGAAATTAATTACCAACAAGGAAAGCTACCTCTTGCCCCCTTAGGGCATAGTACTTTTAATCAAGCTTAGTAGTGAGTTTTTATATAGAGTATTTACGTTCAGAGTTTTGCACACTGTGAGTAGTTTTTCTTTATCTGTATTTATTTGTAGAATAACAAGTGCAACAATAATTTAATGGGGTCAGCTTTTTACCTCAAATTTGAAAATCTCTCCTCAGAAGGTACTCGTCTTAAGATCCTGTAATCTTTTGTCTGAGAAAGCTCCAAAATCAGTAGTGGTTATAACCAGAGGCAGTGCTGTATCACAGCAAGCTCATATGAAATGTTCCTGACTGGATCAGGGAATGGAATGAAGACGTTGACACTCCTGGCAAGGTATGAAGGAAGCAGTCAGTGTAGTATCAGCTGCCCTCCGGTGTGAAGAAGAGACTCTCAGCCTTTCTGCCAGCATGTGTTCGGGCTGGTTCCAGTGTGTTCCTGAGGTCCCTTCCAGCCTGAGTGAGTCTGCGATTCATACAGTGCTGCATAAACATCAGAGATCTGTGATAGAAATGCTTTTTGTGGCACCTGGCTTACAGCACTCCCATTCTGGTTACTGAATTTCTGT
Source organism: Origma solitaria (assembly GCA_013397895.1). NCBI lineage: Eukaryota > Metazoa > Chordata > Aves > Passeriformes > Acanthizidae > Origma > Origma solitaria. The sequence goes on along the minus strand of VZRL01001399.1, from coordinate 1,137,090 downwards.
GCAACAGAAAACAGAGTGGAGTTTTTGGTTTGATTGTTTCTTCCAGAAAATAAGTATTTCTAAAAAGCACCAAAAGATTTTCTGAAAAATTTTGGAAGTACTAAACCGTTTTACACTGCAAATCTTTTTCTTTGGGTATATGATCTCACAAATCTCAAACTGCTGCTGTTATTCAGTATAGGAGGAAGATAATAGCAAAGGCTATTCACAGTGTTACATTTCTAGTATCATATGTAACTGGAAATTAATAGTAAGAGAATATGTCTAAATTTGTCTCACAGGTGACATTGAGGCAATATTTCTGATTTAAGTTTCTAGTATTTTAATGCAAGAGGCCAATCTGATAATATTTATGGGGGAATAAGAAGTATTCTACAAATATGTGAACTCTTTCTCCATTCATATATTATATAAATATAAGTGCACAGACATGCATACCAAAATATATATGTATTTACATATAAAAGAATATTTGTAAAAATATTTATTTTGAATATAGTAAGAGGAAGTGTTAGGCATGATGGAGAGATGAGACCCATACAGATTCATCTCAAACTAAGTTTTGGACTCAACATCTGTATATTCATAATGTGGGTAAATCAGCAATGGACTTTCATTACACAAGGTACTAATAACAGTTAAACAGATTGGCTGGCTTTAAGAGTGGCTTTTAGTCAAGCAGTGAGATTTGTTGCTGCTTCAAACAAATATTTTTTAAAAAGCAAAAAAAGTTTTATTGTGCAGTAACATTTGAAAATAAATAATCTACCTCATAAAAAGCAATTTCTTACCAAGGATTTTACTGTTTTCTGTACTTGAGTAAAATACCTGAACTTACATGAGTAAAATTCTCCTTAATGACTAAAGAACAGATTTTCTAAAATGACTGATAATTTGTGATAGTTTTCCTGAAATTTAATATCTTTTATATGACAAAACTGTAAAATCATGTTTACAACCCTACTTTTTTTTGATATAGTACTATTTTTCAGTTCCAAAAGTAAAAGCATAATAGAATAAAGCAGTTGCTTCTTTTTAAGATCTCTATAACCTTTGTGCTATCTAAATAAAATAGTTAGTTGTCTATCTTTCTTCTATTTAATTTTTTCAAACATTGGATAAGTGATTTGGTATTGACCTGGACATCAGCTGACAACATCTGTGCTTCAGTTTTTGAAATAGGACAAAGTTTTCAACAGGATTTCATTATTCCACAGAAGCCCTTCTGTAGCAGCAGTGCTTGTAAATACTATACCAATAGTTTTGACCTCTCAGCTGTGTTTATAAATTTGTGTTTATAAATTTGTGTTCATTTATATTTATTTGTGTTATAAATTTGAGTTACAAATTTTATAAATTAGTGTTTATAAATTTCAAATTAAGTTATTCTAGATCACTCTTCAGTAAGACTTTCCTGAACAAGTTCACTGAAACATACACAGAAAGTCTCAATTCAAGAGCATAACCTCACTTTTCTGAAATGCAAGATTAAGTGCTCGCGCAGTGCTGGAGTCTAATGTCCAATGTATTGCAAATCACAGTAGAGAATATCTTGAGTTTTTCTTGAGCATGTCCTCCTCAACAGTATCAGAGCAAGTTTTGTTAATGCCAATGACTCATCAACAATTTTGGCCTTTTAAATTTTTCCTATGGATTCTGTCTTCCATTCTAACAAAAGTTACATTTTTTCCTACCTCCAAAGCTTTTGCTAAAGTTAGTTGCAGAGGGAAAGAAGTTCCATGTGAGACAGAATGAGAAGAAGTAAATGCAAACGTTATAAACTCAAAAGTAAAGCAATATAATTAGCTACAGAGTAATTTTTATCCCACAGGAAATTATTTCACTTCCAAAGTCAGGATTTTTTCCATACCCATATATCAAATAATCCAATTGACTCAGCGTATTAGCAACATTGTTGATAATCTCCTAGATTATGAAAAGAATTAATGATGTTGAAGCTTCACAGTAGTATTCTATAAGCCTCATTCAGGCTGGTTTGGGGGTTTTTTAAAAATGTAATTTAATACACTACTTTTTCATATTTTCCTTTTGAAACTGACTTAAGATGTAGTACATTGTACAATGGTTGGTGATTTGTTATTAGTTTCTAGGTGTGTAATATTTTTATATATGTGCTATAATTAAAATTAACCCATTTATTTAGGGTAAAGATGACTGTGGACTTAGTCAAATAAAAGTAGAGTCCAATCCTTAGGGATATGTAATGAAATGTCCTGAAGTTAGAAAATAATCATATCAGTCAGGTTTACTTGTTTTACAGTGATCCATCAGATCAGTTAAAAATTCTTCGGAGAATCTTCAGACATTATACGTGAATAAAGTGTACAAGCTTTCATATGTTTACATCTTTTGCTGTGTTATTCCTATTTTTGATTACTAAAGATTCTTTATGAGTTTGTGGAATCTGAGTTGGTGGAGATTTTGAAGTATTTCAATTTTGAAATGTATACCAAATGGATTTTGAAATCTAACCTCATCTTATGTACAAGTGATTTACCACATATAATATTGGAAATTCTGGTTGTTTAAACATCAAACAATAAAGTACTGTTTCATATTGCAGAATTATCCAGTTAGCAATCACATGTTTTCATCTTGATGCAACTTTTCATTTTGTGAGACCTTTTGCAATGATCTGACTACTGCTGTGAGTTCTTCTCATATCTCGTATAATATGTGGAGTCAGACAAGCAGCAATGATGAAACAGAACAGTGGGTTCAGCTCATGAAACGTGATGAAAATAGGTAAATAAAATTAAATAAAACCCAATGGGATGGGGTTAGTTTGCATTGTGCCAGTTTAAAAAAAAATCCCCCTTAACAGCCAAAATCCATTAAAATCTTAATTTGAATGCATTTTCCCACCTTCTATCATAAAAGTTGACCTATAACTCACATTCTGCTGTGTTGAAAAATCTGTTTTGAGTCCATTTCTGAGTATTACTGTGTACCCTGGCAGGATAGGAATGAACTCCAGACATTCAGCAACTGAAACAATCTTGGCTTAAAACCGTGTGCTCTGCAAACACAGCCTGTGTCCAAATATCACATCCTGGCTGCCTGCATTGAGCACCATCTGGAGGACATGGCATCAGTTTGATGAGGGCTTTTAATAGTTTCACTTACACGCCAAAAAAAGATGGTTCGGTGTGAAATTGTATGTGATACCTCCTCCATAGGTATATTTCTGTTGTTTTATGTTGACTCCAGTCATCCCCAAGGGTGGTACAAGCAGGGTAACTCAGCCTAGTCTGAACAAGCTGGTGGGCCTGATGTGAGATTGCACCAAGCTGCACAGCACGGTTGTATTCACAGCCGATGTCCTTCATTCCTACAGCTGTACTTACCTTAGTTTCATCAGCCTTGGAGACCTGTTCCACTGAGACAGCAAGCTCAATATTAAGGATGTGTTTAATGCAAACAGAGGTATTTGTGTTTATAAGGAAGCCAGAATGGTTGAAAAATTTGTGTTACACCTTATGCTAATGAAGATGAAGACTGAATACAAGGCCATCAAGGAACATAAAGCCTCATTACAAACATAAGGCCTCATTAGAATATAAGACATTTGAAGCTGGGTGGTGTTTAATTTTTGGACATTATTTCCTAATATCACTTTAAAATTTCTTCATTTTTTTATCATTATGCTTATTTTCTATCAATCTTTTATTATCTTTGACAGAGCTATTTTTTATTGTTAGAAAGCTAATATATGTAGTTAGCGTCTACTCATTCTGTCTCGTGGATCTCCATCTCCAAATTTATTTTCAGAAGGCATAGAAGAACATTCTTAACATTTTGGATTTTTTTTTTAAACTGTTGCCTTCTCAAGACCAGACAGGCAGCAAAAGGCAGTACTTTGTAATAGAAATAACATCTTAATGAACTGTTGAAGATCAGTCAACAAGTAAAAGGAAGGTGTTTTGATCTCTGATTCAGGAAATTTTTTCTATTCAACGTAATAAGAACAAATTTAAGTGTCAATGGTCTGAATAGCAGTTACTGTATATTTAGTGAGAATAGCAATCATTGGGTACATAGCAAGAAAAATCAGTGGATGAATTCCTTAGCTGAGATTCTAGAACAATTTATATTACTGGGATTTTTTTGGGAGGTTAAATGCTTGTATGATTTGTTTTTTGTATGGGTTGATGCTGGCTGCATGCCAGGCACCCACTAAAGCCATTCTATCACTCCCCTCTGCAGCTGGAGAGGGGAGAGAAAATATAACTATGTCAAAATGCAAAATATTTCTGAAAATCATATTGCAGTTCTATAGGGTTTTATGACAAAAGTTCTCATTTGAAGGTGCATTTTGCAGTTTAAGGTAGGTGTAAAACCTAAAAAATATTATTTGCAATTTCAGTGGACATATCATTCTGAAACTGTAAACTAGAGAAAGGTGGGAAAAATACACTGTATCTTTTTAGCTGTAGTCTGTTTCAAGTAGCAGTTGAATGAATAAACTCTGATCTTAGGATGCCACTGACATGCAGAGTTTCTGTTCTTTCCTCCGCTCACTCACCTCCAATTGACAACGTAGTTCCCTTATGAACTGCAGAAATCTAATGAAATAACACTTAAAGTTATTATTTGAATTTGTATCACTACAGTCCAGATTGAAGATAAGTGTTAATGACAATTACTCTGTGCAGGGAAAGTAGAGAACTATATACATATAATATATTTTCAGGTAATGTGTTCAGGAGAGAGCTAGATGCCTGATGTCCCCCTGTGGATGGATGGTATTTTGGACTTTGGATTTGGAGCAGTCTTTCACTCAGTACTAGTGCTTCGGTACAGAAACTGGAGAAGCAAGCAGCTAGACAGATCATGTCATTCAACTGTATCAAAGATTCCCATTGCATTGAAAGATACTAATCAAAATCAGAGTAAAAATCATGCTGATTATTTTGGGGCTGAAACAGTCAAGAATCATACAGAATATTAGATGGAAAGAGCAAATGAAAAATTTCTACTTGGAGATAATGTCACATGGAATTTGAGAAATTTAATGACATCCTTTGGCAATTTCAGAAAAGTTCTATTTTTCATCTCTTCACTGTTCTTATCTTTCCCTTACTGATTTCTGAACTAAAGACTTTTTAGGCTATTATAGGAACTACATCTTTTCTTTTAGGTCATTTAATGCCTGTATTTCTGCTGCTTTGGGCATCCCCTCTTAGTCTACAAGTTTGTTTTCCAGGTATCACCATCACCTCTACAGCATTTAAAATTTTTTGGTATACTATAATAGAAGTTAATGGAAAGTTAATTGAATATTTAGGAAAAAAATTGAAGATCCCAGATTATAATTTATTTCCTTATATAATGTTACCTAGTAATAATTTGTTTTATTCAGTTCAGAAAATCTTTTACATGTGATATTAAGCATATGTCTATTAGTACAAACCTTTTACCTTAGAGTATTGCAACTGTGTGTTGAGATTTCATCTTCCTTTACGCTGTACTACATTCCTTTGGTAGCTTATTCACCTAGTGGCTAATTAACTTTAAAATGCACACAACTATTTTACCTGAAAAATATTGTAATAATTCATAGAATCATGGAATTGTTAAGGTTGAAAAAGACCTCGAAGATCATCGAGGCCAGCTGTTAAACTCTGGTTTAGAGTGATTATACACATAGAGCTTCTAACACTGCTAACTGTATTTCTGGATATACAACATTTTTGCAATTTTAAATAGCTTTTCACTGACTTTTGAGTCTTAGCTATGTTTGACTAGAAAAACTTATTTTATAAACAAAATATAACTTATTCATAGTTATAACCTATTCATAATTATAACAGTTGCTTTTCTTAATTATTGCTACTTACTTCTGAATTCTGTTCATGTGAAATGTGTGAGTATTTTTACTTTTGTTTTCAAACTCAAGGACTATGTTTAGGCAAGAGTCCCAAGTAACAAATGGCAATAGTAATGTAACACTTTCAAATTTTCTGAAAATACATTTAAATAACTCTGCCTTGCTTTTATTATAGTCACATCTTAGTGGTGTGACTCATGACTTTTCTTAAAAAGGTAAAATTTTAAAATAATTACTTTAAAGTAAATTATTTTAAAGTAATTACTTTAAAATTAAAGCAATTAATGTTCCAATTTTGTTTCCTTACTTTGATAATTGATGGTTTTCTGTAAAAGCAAAATCAAGTGATCAAGAACTGAATGCAAAGTGGAAAGTATTTTTCTCTAAAAAGAATTTATCATGATAACAATTCCTGTGGGCTTTCTCTGCTGCAATATCAATAAGTTTGGAAACCTCTACTTGTTTGGAAACACCTACAAGAATCACATTGCCATTTCGTTTGGCTTAAGACTCTTTGCATCAGGACATTGAAATACCTGGAATTCTGTAGGGATCTCAGACTATCTGATTTTTTCTCCTTTTGTTTCCTAAAGTACGTCTAAAATCAATTTAATCATAGTGTGTTGCTGGTACTTCTACAGGTCATGTTATAGACTGGAAAGGTAACTTGTGTCACAAACATGTTTGCAATTAGAAAACCATTGAAAAGCTTTTAAATAATTTTTGGTTTAGTTACTGCTAAGAGTTGGGCGGGTAGAAATAAAACTCCAAACTATAATACTTTTTCATGCTGCCTTTCAAAGAAGATATAATTAGAGAAAGCATCATGCCAAGGATTATTCCAGATTCTAGTCTTCTCAGTTTTGGTATATAAGCAGCCATTGTCCCCACCTCAGTTAAAAATTGGCAAATTTTGGCCGTAACATAGGTTCACTGAATTATTAGGCAATAGTAACAAAGTGTTATTTTGAAATTAGCCTTGGAAAACAGTTATAATATCATCTGCCTTTTAAAAATCATGGCACAGAATAAACAGATTTTGGTTTTAAGGTTAAGGTTCCTTAATGCCCATTGGTATGCTCTTTGGATTCCTAGTTGCCCTTATACATCTTACTCATTTTACTTTTTGGCATACATAAAATATACGGCAATTTTTATTTGTTTGTAATAAAGCTATTTATCCCATTAATAGTGTGCAGTAAAAAGTACTAGAAATTTTCTGGTACAGTAGTTTTCAGGTTGTATTCAGTTCTAGCCATTGAGAGAAAAATGTTTTTATCAGTAGAATCTTCTAGGAAGCAATATGTTTTGAAAAACTTTTTTTTTTTTTTTTTTGCTGAGGTCATCTAAAAGGAGAAGGTGAAGGAGCAAAGCCAACATCAAACACCTATCCTCATACCTCGTTCAGCTCTGTAATATTTTCCTGTTGAAAAACATTCTCTGCTCTGTCCAGTCTTTGCCCACCCCTGTGTTCAGTACCTTTCTCACCTCACTCATTCTGTGTCTCAGATTACATTGATTCTTAAAACATGTTGAGCTTCTGAATTTCAGGCTTGTGTATGCTTAGCTCTCGAAGTGACTCCTTCATGGGTGTAGATACAGGAGTTTTAGGATCATGATGTTCTCTTACTGCTTGCTCCACAGGCACGGCGGAAAAGTGGAGAGGAGTCTCAGTTCCCCATCTGTCACTTGATTCAGTGTGGGAAATGTAGCACGTGAGAATAATGGAATGGATGTTTGATTAAACACATTGTATTACTGAGTGATTTACAACTTTTTCTTACATGATAAATGGGACACAAATAAAAAGGAGAAAGAAAACTAAGCTAAGGAAACTTCTTGGTCAAAAATAGAAATTTTGGAAAGGACTTCCTTAACAAGTCCTGTTAAGAGTATATTTATTGTTAAAAAGTTCCCTACCAAGGTAGTTATCAATAATTGAGTCAATATAGTTGTATTTTAAATCACAGATTAAAGATCTTGCTTGCAGCAGGTGTCTCTTTATAGTTATGAGTGTAGTTATGTCCAGTTCATAGGAGAGGAGGGAAAAATACATCAGCGTATGTTGGAATAATCTTTTGAATCCTTAATACTAATTTTTTCCAGTCTTTTTGTTTCATCTAGTTTCTGAATGAGTCCTTTAGATTTTCTTTATGCGCTTAAATACTTATGCACATATTTAATGTTAAGCTTGTGAATTGAGAGGTCTATGAAGCCAGTGCAGCTCATTGTTGGCCTTAAGCAGGGTTTTTTGTCATAGGACATAGTACCTTGTATGTTTCTCATGTGATTCACAAATTCAACAAAAATGGAGTGAAAAGATATGCTGTGACCAGTCTTGAAAAATATGAGGACATCAGATTATCTACAGACTCAAATCTGCATAGTGATGTGCATCAATTGACTAGTCATAAGTAAGAATTTCCTTAGAGTCTGTTCAGTAAATTTACTATTTCACTACCTTGCAAATTTTGGAAAATTTGATACAGCCATTCTTCAGCCCTAATGGATAGGAAAAGTAAACAAAACAAAGCTAAAAAGATTTACTGATTCTTTTCCCTTCTCACTGAGTGCAAAAGAATTTTTAATAGTCCATGGCTCTGTCCAAGGTTGTTTTGGGTTTGTTTTTTTTTTTTTTTTTAAGATTAGAATGATGGACTATTTTCTATTGGGAAAGTCTTTCAAATCTAATATTCTTAAAAATCTTATTTTAATTTTTTAGTGGTTATTTTCATACCATTACTTCAACATAAGCTCTTTTATGTTTCCCTCCTGCTTTCCTCCATTCAGTACTACTTTTGAATTAAACCAATAAACAACATTTAATCAGCATTAAACCTTTTCAGAGATAATTAAGATGTAAGGTAAAGGTGATCTAGCATTAGTTATTGTAACACATGCTTAATTTTCTTTTATAGCCTGGTACATCTCTGTTTATCACTACTTCACACTTACTTTCTTTTTAGTATTTTCTCTGGATGTGTTAATTCACTGCAATTAAAATGCTACTTCAAGGAAAACTTCAAGACACAAACTGGATTCTGAAAAAGTTATGTTTATTGTTTCAGTGAATAAGGTTATATGCTCCCTGGTATTCCAAAGCTCTTTTTCAAGTTTTTTTTTTTTTTAGTATTGCTTCATTTTACAAATAGTGACTGATAATTTTAGAGCAACCTTTCATAAGCACCTTTGTATATGAGGATATTACCAGGGGGAGAAAGGGTTTTACATAGTCTGGAAGGTTTTACTTAATATTTTTGTCATCTAGAGAGAATGTGACTTCATGAAAACATTACTGGATGTCTTGCCTTCTCTTGTTTATAATACATCTTACAGAAACAAAACTGACTTTTTGTCTCCAAAGTTTTTCCAGTAACTTTATTTCTAATATACTTTTAAATGATATTGTAAATTCTGCATTGTAGTCACACACCCTCTACAATTTGATTTGTGAAAATGTATTTTTTTAGTAATCATAATTGATTTTAAATTACAGACTATTGGCTAAACCCAATGTGTTTCATCATAGACACGAAAGCATAGCCATGATGGCAGCAGCAGGTGTCCAGATTATTGGTTTAGTATGCAGCATAATGCACTTCTAGAGAAAATTCCCTGATTGTCCCAAATTCTGTGCTTGTTTCAGTTCACAGAGTGTTTGGTATTGACCACATAATGCTCCTTCTCTCATTTACTTATGTGGACAACCTTGATTGTTTTTCGAGACTGCAAGGAGGAAGTAATTGCTTTGTGCTCTTAAACGATAAAATTTATTGGCTAGCACACATGAGGTATCTGGGGACATTGCAGTATTCATCTCCCCTGCAGAATGAGCAATGGTCTTTGCTGACCTGACAGTCAACAGTCCCATGGGAAAGGTTCAGCCTCTGCTGCTCTCTGGAAGGGACTTGTCTTCTGTGCTGCCAAGTTACAGTCCTCCATTTACCCAGTTTTCTTCCTTGAGGTTTTATACCTTTTCATATCACTGCTTATCCTTTTTAAACCTTGAGCTGTTAACTAGCACTGTTTCAAGAATTTTACCTGTATCTAGAATTTAGTATTTTCTTTTTTGTATGATTACTAGGCTATATATTTTATTGTAACTTCTGTTACAACTGAGCAGTCTTCTCAGAAGACTTAGACATGTTACACAACTGTGCTGTTGTGTCATTATGCAGGGGATCACAGACAGACGAATATCCAGGAGAATGACAGTACCTACATACCTGCCTGCAATCCTTCATCATGCACTCTTCTATCAGGATCTCAGCTTTCACACAAGCATTTTCTGTTTCAGTATGCTTTGCTTTCTTGCCCTGCATTTTTCTGGTTTCACCTCTTACAGAAATTATTTCCAAATTCATCTCTCACATTCCCACATCTCTTTCTTTACTGTGCTTTTTGCTATATTGCTGTTTCCAACTAGTCTTCCCAAAAGCAACAGCTGCTTTGACCACCCAGCAGAGCCAACAATGCAGGGCCTCAGGAAAGCAGCGCTGCCTCCTGCCCCCGTGTGCCACCCTCATCACATCTGTGGCTGCAGATCAGCTGACAGGAGCTTGCTGAAGCATAAACAGACACATCTGCCTTGCTGCAGGGAGCTGGAGCATGAATCCTACTGTGACCCCCACGCTGAGTAATATGCAAGGATTGGCTCATTAAGGTTGTCATCCTGAAGGAGGTTGAGGACCCACTCTCCCTGTGTCTCACCTTGTTTGATTGCTGCTGGGGTTCCACATTGATTCCAGTTTCAGGGACCATTGCAGTACCTGTAAACAAGGTCTGCCCCTGCATATTGGGGGCCTGTTGCAGCTGTTATTGGCAGCGGGAGAGCATCATGGTGTGGCACTAGTGTGCCCTAGGATGGGCTGCTTAGGGGCCCACAAAACAGAAATTTTGTACTAATTTTCCTTGGGCAGCTTCTCTTCACTTGAAAGCATTTAGACTGGAAAACCAGTCTGATCTCATTTAAAATCCCTGAGACTTATAGTAGGGGTATAAGGAGCCTCAGCATCAACTGCTTTGGTTCATGATCTCTTTCTGTTCTGGCTCATCTCACATGACTTTTGTGTCTTGGTTTCAGCTGGGATAGAATTCATTTTTTTCTTAGTAGCTGGTACAGTGCTATGTTTTGGATTGAGTATGGGAATGATGTTGTTAACACACTAATATTTTAGTTGTAGATAAATAGTGATTTCCCTGAATCAAGGACTTTTCACTGTCTCATGCTCTGCCAGCAAACAGGTGCACAAGAAGCTGGGAGTGAGCATGGCCAGGAGAGGTGACCCAAACTGGCCAAAGAAATATTCCATACCATAGAATGTCATGCTTGGAATATAAACTGTGTGGAATTGGCTCGGAGATGCCAATTGCGGCTCAGGGATGGCCTGGGCGTCAGTCAGCAGGGGTTGAGGAGCTGTATTGTGCATCACTTGTTACTCTTGGGTTTTATCACACACTGTCTCCTTTCCATTACTATTATTATATTATACTTCAATTATTAAACTATTGTTATCTCAACCCACAAGTTTTATTTTTTTTCAAGTTTCCTCCCCATCCTTGGGGGCTGGCATGGGGCAGGGTTGAGCAAGTGGCTGCATGGTAAATAGTTGCTAGCTGAGCTTAAACTATGGCAACTTGCTAATACAAACATGCTCAAAATTTCTCCACTCGCTTCTGAGTCAACAGAAACAGTGGACAAGGCATGCATCCTTTGAATTTATCCTTTTCTGCTTTGCCACAACTGGAATTTCAAACTCTCCCTCTTCCTTCTATCTCCAAGTATGCTTCCACTTTTCTAAAACAGCCCAATTGCCTTAATACAAACACTGAATTAAAAAACTGTTCTCATGTTTTTCACTGTTGGTGTATGAATTAGTAACATCCTAAATAGAAATTTAGTATTGAGATGCCCAAGGTAATGTTCAGCACCTCTAGCCATGTATGTGCCCAGGACAGGCTACTTCAGGTTGCTTTATGATGGTTTTGAACTGCTTTTATTCAGTTAAATTTCTGTACATAGATGTCTTTTTCCTGTACCAGCTATTACAAATTATATGCATATTTTTAAATACAAAATAGGATGTGAAGTGGGGTAAAGACCTTCAATGTAACTTGTAGCATGATTTCTAAAATAAATAGTGAAATATTTCCTAAGTATTGACTAATGAACTATTATCTTTTATCTGCCAAAAGGGTGATGAAAAATTTATTTTAAAAAAGCTCTATTTTGTAACAAAGGCACATTTGAAGTAGCAACAGCTATCTTGCAGAAATCAAGGATATTGTATGCAGTTTTTTCTTTCTTTTTTACTTCTATTTCTACTTCTCATAATACTGTCTTCATTAACATTGATTGCATTCTGCTAAGCCTCAAGCTGTGACCTGAAAGAGCATATATAAGACCAATAGCCCTTGTTTAATACTATCAGTCTTTGCAGGATCAGAGCCTTACTTTTAATTAAGTAATACATTTCATGAGATAAACATCCTCAAATTCCACCCAAAAAAAAGAAAAAAAAGAAGTTAAAAATTTTAAAGTTAGAGAATAGACATCAAAAATGTCATTGTTTTTGTCTAGGTAGAATTGTTTGAAGTTTCATGTCATTATTCCCATTAGCTCTGTAAGGCAGGAAACACACAAATTGCAGATTGGAATAATGTTATTCCAAGGGACAAAGCTAACTCGAACTTCATGTTAAAGAATGATATTAAATTCTAGGCACAACCACTTTTAATTACAGCAGTCCCTGTAAATTTGTTCAGGGGGGAAAGGAATTGCTAAGTAGTTTCAGAAACTCCTATTTCCCTTTTGTGGAAGAATAATGAAAAGTGTTAATCACATTTTCCACATAATTTAATGAAATCCTTCATTAGTGAGAACTGACATTTGTATTCCATACTAAACAAGTTTTTTATGCATGGAAAGTAGCACTCTTAATTTGTTTAAAATTGCTAGGAATCTATTACCTTTGTTGGATAAATACTGATTACTATGGCATTGGTACTTTCACAACCAAATCAGTTTCAAATGAAGATTACAAACAGCGTGTTAAGCCAATTGCTGGAAGAGAATATAGCATTTTTTTTTCAGTACTACTATGAATTAAAATCTCCTCCTTCTGTAATCCCACAGCTGAACAGACAGGAATGTTATTTATAGGAGATGCAATAATACAGGTCAGTAAACCTTCACTTTTTTCCCCAGACATTTGTTTCATTCTTGCTTTTATTTCAGTAACTAATTTCACAATACAAATCACTTTCTTCCTATCATATCTGTTTTTAGGTTAATGGTATAAATGTAGAAAGTGCTACCCATGAAGAAGTGGTAAGTCATTCCACTTTGATTTTTTATTGGTGTACAGAATATCTTATGTCCAAACTGTTCTGTCTCTAGCCTTGTTTCAAATGAATTTACTCTTTTACTACAAAGACAGTGCTATATTCAGGTTTGTCATATATTTGACTATTAAAACTTTTCCAGTTATTTAATTCAGTTTTGAAATACAATTTACCACAATGTTTGCTCTAACCTGAAACAAAATAATTTATTGAATAGTGATCAGGTTTTACTGATTTTTTTCATTTATCAGATTGACTGTGTGAGGACAAAGCCAGTTCACATTCACATTTTTCCAGTCTGCAGTGCAAGGCCATATAGATAAAAATTGTTGCCTGCTGTTGCTTGTTTATGGCAATTATCAGTTAATTCATTGACAACTGTATCTCAGAATAGCATCTGTAGTAACCATAAATTACGTGGGCTTTGACAGTCTTATCAGCAAGACAGAAACTACGTGGGCAAAGGAGCTAAATTTGCTTTTATTACTTGGAGGTGATCTCTCTAGGTCAAGATAAAGTGCAGCTGCACGATCTTGCAGTCCTTTTCTTGGTGTTGATTAATACCATCAAGCTGAATCTCTTACTGACAATCTTAGTAAAGCAGAGTCAGGTCTATTGTGTATTGGTGAACTGCTCCCTGCTGCTTGTTTGTTATTGTGCAGAAAAAAAATTAAACTTCCTGAAAGTTACTACTCACAAAATGGTAAGTTACTTGCCTAAAGGATTGTTTGTAAAAACCAAGAAGTGCTCCAGAACTCTCAATGTAACACAAGAGAGGTGAGGAATGAGAGACAAATGCATAGTGCTGCTCCTTGCCCTGTATGTGGGAATTCAGTAGAAGCATTAAGCAAAATTTCCTGGAACAACTGTAAGCCATATGGCTGAAGGAAACTCCAGAAGGAGTAGAGATCACGATGGGCTTGGAGATAGATCTGCAGAGACTATACTACTACCACAATCTCTTACAATAATCAGAATGGGGTTAGAAAAATGTATCAGGTAGTAGAGGAAGAAGCTGGTTGTATGAGATGAGGTGGGCTGTTGCCAAAGCTCCTGGGAGAATGGAAGATTTATTATTTCTTATTTTATCAAAATTATGTGTTTGCATTTTTATGAAATAATGGTTGACCTAAAATCCTCTTTATTTGAATGTAGTGGGTTTGCAATTTGAAAGAAATGGTTTAAAAAAGAAGGTTTGGGCACCACAAACACCACTAAGAAGGTATATAACATATTAAGCTTGTTACAACATATTAAGCTATTAATATAGTAATATGGTGATTATGGGTAGTTGTCCAGAAAGCAGGAGGTTAAGGATGGAGGACTCATCTAACTTTTAGAAAATCATACCTACATCTTGTCTCTCTGTAAAGAATGCCCTGTTTTCTAAATGTCACTTAGGTGAGAGGTGGAGAGGTGTTCCAGCACTTCTGTTGAAAAGACACTCATCAGTGAGGCATTGTATGTATTGTATATAAGGTATTCTTAATTCACTCTGAGTTCAAGCTTACCTTAACCTTGTTGACATCATACAAAGTACAAAATGGGAGCCTGTCAAAGGTTATTGTTTAATTCTTTTGGCTTGCTCTATACGCATCTGGCACCATGATCTCTTATATATTCAGTCATCTACTTCAAAGTGGGACTTCTGAAACATCATCCTCCAATACAGTTTGAAGATACTTCTTGCTGCTTCCATTCTGGGTGCAGGAGGCCTCTTTTTCAAATGCCTAACTAGAGGTTATGAACTGTACTGTGTGATCCAAGGGACTGTGTGCTGGGTCTAGGCTGAGACATTAATTTTCTTTGTGGCAGCCAGTATGGTGGTGTATTTTAGTTTGTGACTAAAACAACATTAGTACCATGCCGGTGTGTCTGTTATTGCTGATCAGCTCTTGCAGGCCATCAAGGTTTTCTCTTTTCCTCACTTTTCCCCCTCTCAATGAGTAGGCTGAGAGTGGGCAGGATGTTTGAAGGGAATGCAACCAGGAAAGCTGACCTGAACTGACCAAAGGGATATTCCATACCATATAACATCATGCTCAGCAGTAAAAATTGTGATGAGTATTTTCTGGAGGAAATAGCCATTGCTCAGAGACTGGATGGGCATCAGGACGTCATGACTCATTGTCTTTGCATCAGTTGTTTTTTACCTTTGTCTTTACTTAAGTTATTAAATTGTCTTTATCATGAAATTGTTGTTATTGTGAAGGTTTTCTTGCTTTGTTCTTCCCATTTTCTCCCATCCTGCCAGTGGGGGGGAATGGGAGTCCACCCACCACAGACTGCTGAACGGGATGCTGCTGGCAAAGGTAGAGATTCTGAATTATGTCACTAGTCCAGCCATAAGCCATTAAGACAGAGAAGCAAATATGTTTCTTGCTTTTATTGGTGTTGAACTGATGGATTTTTTTCTGTTTTATGGTTTGATTATTTTATTTTTCAAATTGTGGCTCTTACAAATGTTTTCAAAAATTTTCTTCCAGTTTTTTATTTTGTTTCACAGTGGCATTCCTTGCTATTTAGACTTTTTCCCCTGTTTGTTCTTAATTTCTGCCATTTTAGAATCGTTCATCCTTGTAGGCTGTGAGAAGGTGCACTCAATAGGCACAAACTCAGAAAACCTACATTTTACAAAGCTGAAGCTTAAGTGTAATTGTCAGTTTGGCTCACAGGTGTTAAAGACTTATGACCCATTGGGGTTAATACATGCGAGAGAAGGCTACGAAATCTGGGAACTTTAGGAAAGGATGCCAATTTGTTCTGTCTGCTACTACCATCTTCGTTCCCGAGATATTTATGTAGTTAGCTGCTCCTGCTTGTGACAAAGAGCTAGCTTTGTTTCTTGACCTTTGAACTTCAGCAATGTCAAAAGGTTACTTCTCTGCAAGTGGAACTATTAACACTAATTAACTACTCTGTCAGCAACAATTTAACAACAAACTGGCTCTCCATTCTTCGCTTCTGAAACTGGAATTTGCTTTTCTCCACAATTATTTAAGCTGCTACTATCACACATTAGTTCTGGCCAAGGGTATGGATAGAGTAAATCATTCTGAATCAGTACCAAGAAAAATTCCGCTTTTGCAGTAGGTAATACAATAGTGTGGATAATTGAAAATAATTTATTTTCCTTGAAAATTAAGTTTATTTTTAGAAATATTCTACCGATGTGAAGAGACAGTGAATGCAGAAAATTTTAATTCAGAGAATAATATAGTTTCAGTGTTGTGTATCAGAGAGAGGAAATGTAATTTTCTTCCTCTGATGGCTAATCAGGTTGTCACCATGCATAACACAAAAGGAGCAGTCAGTTCTCCTGAGCAGAGAGAAAGAGGGAAGCAAAGATAAAAGGTATTTTTGTTTAAGTTCACAAAGGTTTACAACTTGGTATTCTTTTGGTTGGGACTTCAATTTTCAAGGTATTCACAATAAACTGTGAAAGGAAATTAGACACAAGGTGGCAGTTTTCTGATTTAACAGAATTTTTCAGATTCATAGAATTGCAGAATCATAAAACAGCTTGGGTTGGAAGGGACCTTGAAGATCATCTGCTTCCAACACCCCTGCCATGGGCAGGGACACCTTCCACTAGACCAGGGTGCCCAAAGCCCTGTCCAACCTGGCCTTGTACACTTCACGAGTGTGATCCTCAAGGTCTCTGGCAGACTGCTCCAGTGCCTCAATCCCCTCACAGTAAAGAATTTCTTCCTAATATCTAATCCAAATCTCACCTCCTTGAGTTTAAAACTTCTCCATTGTCCTATCACTACATTCTCTTGTAAAAAGTCCCTCTTCAACTCTCTTGTAGCCTTCTTCAGGGTCTGGAAGGTGCTCTGTAAAGTGTTCCCCCAAGTCTTCTCCAGGCTGAACAACCCCAGCTCCCTCAGCCTGTCATCATAAGAGAGGTGCTCCAGCCCTCTGAGCATCTTCGTGGGCCACCTGATAACCAGAGGGCCAAAAACATTTCCTAGCGTTTTCTGTTGTGGGGCTGGGTACTCTCCCTGTACTTAGTGAAAGAGGAAAATAAGACTCAGAATGATTTTTGTGAGTCCCTGAGGTGAGCACTGCCCTATGCTGAAATGCACTAGAAGGACCTGTTTGTTTCGCCCATAAGTAGATGGTAGGTGATGTGAAGAAAAACCATCAGTGGTGCCTTTCAAGATGCAATTGGACAGGGTGCTGCATAACCTCATGTAGGTTCCCTTTCTCACAGAATGCTGGGCCACATGATCATTTGAGGTACTGCAAAACCTGAGCTTTATGATTTTTAGGATTTGTTCCAATGTAAGTTTGTATGAAATTATTCCTATTTCAAGACAATAAACTGATTATTTCTATTAACTAGAAAATGCAGGAGAGAGAGTTTAGTTATAAAAAATGGAAAACTAGGTGTTGCATGTTATTTTTTTCTTAATGTTTCTTATTCATATATTTTATAGTAAATTAGTATGTTTCGCACATTTTTAGTATTTCACACAAATGTTAATCTATTTGGAATTTTGCTCACTAACCCAGGAAAATATTTGAAAATATTTATTTATTTTTATTTATGAATATTCTCCCACAAGGACATCACTAAATAAACAATATCCATAAAAACAGAGAATTTATTCAATGGGAATAATTTTATATCTTCAGAATTTGAACAGCTTTTAGACAATAGTTTTTAATTTTTTAAAATCTTTACTATTTCAGATGTTTATTGTAATGCTATTTAATATTTCATTGGTATGTCTGGCAGGCACTGATGAACTTGTGCTTCATTTGGCTGATTAAGATGCAAGGAGTGAAACTGAAAATTCTTTATCTTCATTGAGATACTGAGATTTTATTTTCATTTTTCCTTCAATCCATCATCCATTCTGCATTAGCCATTTCGGAATTGAAGTTCTCTGCATGGTTTCCTGAAATTCTGTTCCAAATGGTGGAACATAGATGATGAATTTTATCCATTTAATATAAAAAAGAAAGAGATTAAATAGAAAAAAAATTGGAAGGTACATAGCTATAATAGGTACATAATTCTTAACTATTCAACAAATACATCAAAGCTAATAAAATAATTAAAAACATAGAACTAGAGTGACAGATTAATTAAATAAAATAATAAAAATAATTATAAAATATTTTGTCAAATAGATACATGCTTGTGAATTAGCAAAAATAAGTTCTTTTGATTTATAAATTTTACTGTGCAGTAATATCTTATAGTCATATTAGTGAGTAGATTTTATTGGTTTATGCTGTTATTAAAATCACTAATCTTTAAAAAAATAATATATATGTCTACAATGTGAAAACTGCAGTGTTTTATTTTGTTACTATTATGTTAATATTTGAATATACAATTCAGTAACACTTAAGGCAACAACCTTATGACATTTGGAGAAATTAAAAATAAAGCTCTAATTTAATATACATAGAAAGTTTAAAAGCTTAAGATTACTGCCAGAAATAGTGCAGGCCAAAGTTCAAGGAAATTTTTATTTTATTTAGCTAGGTTGCCCAGGTAGTTGCTGCACTAACATGTATAGATACCCTTACAGACACCTATTTCTCATCCAAGACCAACTCTTATCTTCAAGTTACTCCTTGCATTTCTGCTCCTTTTCCTGTGGGAAACTTTTCAGTTTGAACATGGTTTTTCACCCAAGAGGAAAGATGTTAAGAAGTCAAAACAAACAGTGTAATTCAAGTACAACAAGCATAAAATGAGAGCTTGACAACTTAAATGAAGGAAAAATGAATGTTTTCCTGCATAGACAAACTGTTCATATTTTCATTTCTTGGAGATCTATCTCAATGGTGCCAAGATGAAACTTCACAGTACTTTTAGCAATGCTCTGTATGATTTACTTGAATAGTTCCTCCTTTGTACTGCAAATTTTTGTTTTCTCTGCATAGAAGAAATATTCTCTTAATATTGGAAGGGTAATGCTATCAGACCCAGAGGAACCAGTCACTGAGTTTTTCTTACATCGTGTGAAGATTGTGTGATTCCTGTGCATGCCATGAAACTATTTGATTTCTTTCTTCAGCTGCATGGCTCTCGCATTTTCTCGGTAATTTCCAGAGTTTGCTTTTAGATTGTTTAGATTGCTTTTTGTTTGTTTCGATTGTAGTAAACTATTTCTGTTGAGAGTTTAAAAGTGATATTATAAATAATGTTCATCTAAATGATGTTGAGCTTCTTTATTCTTTATCCCCTGCTTCCACACTCACAAACTCTAGCAAAAACAGTCTTTTCCTCCCATTCATTTATTTTAGACACACTGAAAGAAAAGGTGGATGCTACTAAAAAGCATTGTAAAAATGAACAATTGCCAAAAACTAAACAAAATTTTAGACACTTTATGAAGTAGCCTATATATATTACTGCAAAGTTTAGCTGCAGTTACAACTTACTATATGAGTGTAAGTTAAAAAGAAGAATGTGGTGTTTCAGAGAAACTTATTCGTAGTGTCACATCACCTCAACATACTGTTTTCAGGAATTGTCCTGTATTCAAGCAATGCAGATGCAGTGGAGTGGAAAGAAGAAATCAGTCCCTAAAAGTTATATTAAACATGTAGAGATGTGTGTGTGAATTTTTGTTAGAATGTATGTTTTGTCACAGGAAACGTAAAGAAATATGAAATAGATTAGTCAAACAAAATGCTCATTATGCTTCCAGAGGGATGACAAGCAAATCCCAGGAAAATGTTGGAGAGGAAAGAAAAGGAAGAGCAGTAAAAAAGCTTAGAATACCTGTTCCAGTGACTGTTTGAATGGGTTTTTCCTGGTTCTTTCCCTGATCTTCTGCAAACAACTATTAAATAAAAATTTATCCTTAAAAAGTTAAAAAAAACCCCAAACAAACAAACAAAAAAAACTCCCAAAAAACAAGACAAAAAAAACCACAACAAAAAAACCCCAAACAAACAAAAAAAACCCCAACAAACCATCAAAAAACCCCAAAACAGCTGGAGTTACTACTCTAGAGTTAAAGTTGTTTTCCTTCTCACATATATGGTTTTAGACGGCTTCATTAATCAAAACTGATAAAGGAAATAAAATCAAGGTACATACTTTCGCAATCTTGACATTACCACTTCTCCAAATCCTTTTTGTTCTTGATGGCTGAAGAGGGAGGAAGAGGAAAGTCATGGAGATCTCTCTAGAGTAACTTGGCAGGACTATGTTGTGACGTAATTTAAGTGGATCCATCCGTATGGCTATCCAACGAATGTTTCTTTATTTTTCCCAAGGTCTTTTTATGTGAAAGGCTTCTAATCTTTTGAAGACAAAAGGTGTTTGTAAAGAACAAAGGCGAAACCTTTAGTATCTTATACTTTTCTCACTCTAGCTAATTTCCAACACTGACCTACATTGTCACTGGGTATTCAAAAAGAAATTTAGAGGGTTTACACATCAGTTTTTCCATGACTAGTTTCTGTGTATGAAATTTTCACGAGTTTGTGATTACACATATCTTCCCAATATGTTGCTGTCACCATTTTCTTTAAATGGACAACGGGGTGTGGAGTAAGGGTATCTTCAGTGGCGTAAGGTTTTGATGTGCTCCAGACTAAGAGACTGTCTCCAGTAACACAAAGACGTGTGAACAGAAACAACATGGGTGGAATCAATCACCCTTAAGTATTATTGACAGGGAGCTTCCTGAAATGATCTCAGGGTAGCCCCTTGTTTTCTTTATTATTAGGAGATTTACATTTTGGATCAGCCAAAGCAATCATATAGATTTGGAATAGTTTTTAAGTTACTTTCAAACACAATGCAATTTTGACACTTATTTATAGAAATGATGCATCATTTCTATAAACAAGTTTTCATTGAGAAGCTCTTTACCTATGAAAAATTAATGAAGTTTATGTTTAGTTAATACATCTTAATATATTTATAGGAGTACAGACACACCAAAGAAAAGATATCAAACTTTTGAAGATATTATTTTCTTAACTTTATCTTGCTAGTAGTTCTCAGAATGTTCTTTTGTCATTGCCTCAGTCAAATCTAAAATAATGCTTTAGCCATCTATTATGTGGACCGCAAATACTTGTTAATGCTGAATGTGTATTTGCAGAACAGCTGCATTCATCAGACCTGAAGCAGGAACTGAAATAAGTGAGAAAACTCTTTTATTGAGCAGCATTTATTAATGAGTTTAGTGTAGTCACTTTCATTAAGACTTACTGTGTACTTTACAAAATTTGCTGCTGCTATGTTGGTGGGTAGGAATAAACATCAATGGCAAGAATTCTAATCTGTGACATTAGAGTGCAGAAGGAAGTTCTGCACATAGCTTTCCCTCTTCTTTCATTTATCCTATGGAATTTTCCTGAGCTATTTTCATGGAGATTTAGTCACAGCAGAACAGGAGTTATTGTGACAGTGAGAGAAATAATTTTAAAAATGCTTTTCACCTTGCTTGGATGAAAATGATATATGTTTAATGTAATTTCTCCAGGTGCTAATTTGCCATAAGTATTCTGTGTCCCAGCACTGCATAAAAATTTAGCATCATAAAATCATCAAATTACAGTATAACTTTAAAACTTGGTGGAATGTACAATTCATCCTCATGTTTCCAGATGCTCTAAGAAGTGTGATTATTTCCTCACTGAATCCATCTGGCAGCATTCCTCGCTAAAAAGCAAGTTTCAGGATACTTTTGGTCTCCGATGTCTTTCACATGCAAATGATAAAATTCACATGCTTTAAAACATGATTTTGCCTTTTCAATTTGCATCCATTTGCACCTTTACTGCACTTTTGTAGGAGAGAGCAAAATTTCAGAGAAAGATTTTTTAAAAAATGGAGCAACGTAAGTGCCCGTGTAAAATGTACACCTCAAAATATTACACAACTTTTGTAATGTAATTGTGGAAATCAACTTTATTTCAAGCTCTAAATAGGTTAAGAAAACATCCACAATTAAGTAGTTCCTATTGCAGTACTACTATTTTACCTCCATCATTTCACAGGCACTTAATTCTCTGCCTGAGAGAAGCAGCAGGTATGCTGGCATTATGTGCATTTACAGTGTGCATAATCTTTGAGCACAAAAACAGAATTACTATAATTAAAACTGATGGAAGGATTCAGCTACCTGGCAGAAAGGAGCTCTAGGAAGAATTGAAGTCTTTGTTAAGCTATGGACACAAAAGATAGCACTTAGGTAAAGCAGAACAGAGTGTGGCTGGACAGCTACGATTTTAAGCAGTAATTACTAAGAGTAAAAGGAGTTAAGGTATCTAAAAAAAAAGGTTGTCTTTTTTAACCCTTTTAAATTTCTATTTATTTCATTAATAAATGTTGAAAGACATATTAAGGATTCATAAGAAATTATACCAGCCACTTTAGTCATAAATAGAGGGGGACTTTCTTCCATCTCCTCCTCCTCCCACCTGTATAAAACTGAGTACCATGGAGGTAGATTAAACATGCAAACCAAAGGAGAGACTTGGAATGAGAGCAAAAGGGTGCGAGCTATCTGTGGGTAAGTCAGCGGCAGGGGGTGTCTTTGAAAGGGCTGGTAGGAAAAGAAAAAGCTACTTTATTGCTTCAGGAACAATATTATGTCCCTTGTTATCCTTGATAATCAGTGTGAAGACCTATCCACTCCTGCTTCCTTTGATCCTTATATCCTGTGCCCAAAGTAGTCCGCCTCTTCATTTTTTGTCACTGCTTCATTTCCACTCTGGCTAGGCTAACTTCTCTGAAGCAGCATCACCTCCGTCTCATTTCTCTCTTAAACATCCCTTTTGCTATCTAAACAATATTTTGTGCTTTTCACTAATTTATTGCCTTATATTAGGTGACCCTCAGTATTTCATTAGGGTATGAAGAACTTTGAAGTGCTATACACTCTAGCTCAATGTTATTAACACAGCATAGCTGCAAGCTAATAAAGAGTTAGTGTACACCCTGGTGATTCTGGATAGGTTATACTTAGGCTGTTTATATAAGTGAAACTCAGTTATTTTGTATTTTGTAAGTTTTTTGAAATGGAAAGGGAAATATAAGTTTTATAGAGGCCTTGCAACCACATAAAATTAACCCATTAATAAAATTGTTGCATTTCTGATCGCAAGAGAGATTAACTCCTTTGAGTTTACAGTATAAGCTCTACATAAGTATTGTTTCTCTTATAAAAGTTATTGACTTAATGGGAGTGTGATCTAAATAAGTGAGTGGGTCTTATAGATGTCACTAATATTTCAGACTCATTTGTTTAGCTGCTGAATTGAGGTTGGATAGTTGCACCTGCTGTTCCTTATTGTAGAGAGCAGATAAAACACTCACAGAGCAGGAGTGTATTCATACACTTCAGATGGCAAGTAAAATAGCATATTGCATCAAAAACTATTAAAGAACGAGATTAGGAAATCAAAAGGGTTTTTGGTGGTTTTGCTTTATGTCTGATACAATATTAGGCAGCAAGAAGTCTAATACAAAAAAAGTCTAGTAGAAAAATATAGCCCTTTATTAAAACAGTTTTGGCTCTAGCTGTGATCAGTACTCTGAGGGAAGAGAAAGTCAGAAGACTGTAATGACAGTGAAAATTGAATGACATTTCCTTTATCAAATAACATTGTTTTTTCCAGTACAGGAATTTTTTTGCATTGAATAAAGGAATATACTTTATGGTGATCTGTTTTGAACAAATATTAGCCTATACAGTAGCAAAATTACAAGGAATCATGGGCTGTGGCCCTGAGACAGTATGCAGAAGTTTCAGGTATGGGACTTTTCCTAAAACAGATTTCTCTCTGATGTGTGCTGAATATTGCAGATGATCTGGTGCTTTATGGTGATAGTAGCACTTTCATGCCTGGGGAATCAGGGAAACAAAAGCATTAAGGACTAACATAGAGGGGTACTACTACTATGAAATAGTGCTGAATTTTATCCATAGGTATTGCTATTATCCTTTTATGTTCATCTACATGCTGTAAGGAATTTAGTGTAAAAGAGGATTGTTTTTTGTTTTCTAAGTGCCCCATTTTTTTAAGTCTGAAAGCATTGACATATGAGTGATTATAAATAAATTCTATGGCTGATCCAAACTGCAAGGCAATCCATTGAACTGATCAGTCCACAGCTCTGGTCTTCTAGCTTGTACTTCATCAATGAATGTGTAGACAACAAAAGCAGTTCTAGGTGTTTCCTACATTTAATCCTGTGTTAATTCTAGATTAGGCTAGAAGACGTAGAATGAAGGGATCATTGTGGAAAAGTTTGTTGTGAGAAAAGGGAGAAATGTCCAAATTGCTAACAATTTCTAAATCAGAGAATGCAGCATATGACCTGCTGGATTTGACAGCTTCAAAACCTTCTGGTTTCGTTTTACACTTGGTAACACGACAGCCTTCATTAAGTGTTGCCCATCCTTCAGCTGGTTACCTTCATCATCATTTTATGCCATTGCCATGAGATGAAGGTAGAGATTTTCTGACTGATACCCCTCTCCTTGGAAACACTTCAGGTCACATAAAATCTGTAGAACTCTGAAGATATGTTATAAAAGCAAGAAAACAACAAAGAAAATTGGAACAGTAATGGCTACAGGAAAACCTGCATTTATTCTTTTTAGCTCAGTCTGTGCTCATTCAAGTTTGTATAAACTCAACCACTTACTTAACATCACCTAGAAAGATTTTAAAATATATTTGAAGAACATGAACCTTCAGGGTTAGGCTGCTCCAATTTCTTTGCTTGAAAAGGACTGCATGTGGGACAGAAATGTTTGCAATTCTATGAGTCCTTATTCCACTTTACCATATGTGTTTCCAATCACACATAGTCAGATACATGTATTTGAATGCATGCATGTGTCTGGAAGTGGTACTCTGATACTGTAGTATGTGTTGCTGACATACCAGATATGCCAGGAATGATGTAGTAAAGTTTCAGCCACAGAACTGTATGTTTGTGCTCTGGTAATGTGGCTGTTTATGTCTGTTGTGAGTTTTTGATATCTGAGAAAATTTTTTGTTTTTACAAGTTGTGCATAACAGTAGATAAGCAGTAAAACATACTGCTTGTTCTTGAATTTTGAGTTCTGTGGCTTTGAACTCTTTTCATTCATAGCACATTGACCACAGCTGAGATGACCTGTGTTCCCACAGAGAAGTTCCCATAATGCTCTGATACTCTTGGGATTTTTTTTTTCAAAATGGCAAAGTTACTTTCTCAGGAATGGGTCTTCATGCTTCAGGTAATAGTTATCCTTAAGCAAATTTATTTAAACTTTCATTGCTTCAGGGAACAGCTGAGTTGACTCAAAATTTCTTTTCCAATGCATGGTGTATATCAGTGTCTCATATTCCAGATATTTTTGCGGGCATTGTTTACACAATGCTTATTACACACTAGATTGCATAATTAAATAGAAAAAATAATGTACACAATAATGAAAAAAGACCATTTAAATAATTTCTTTTTTTGTCTATAATTCCTGGTAATTATATCATACAGAAGCAGCATTATTTGTTTAAATTGATACTGAAGCTATCAAGTTAAAAATGTCTTTCACTGTATTTATAGGCAGAAATAAGAGAAAAGTGAGAATTGAGTAAACTAGGAGAAGTTGCAGTTTAGTTTAAATCTGTGAAAATTTCCATAAGCTGCATTGACTGTCATTTTTCCTAGCATATTTGTATAAATTGTTCAGACACAAACGCTTGCTTTGGATTAGGCAGCTAAGCATTTAGAAAGAGGTTATTGCTCATTCAATAGTGCAAAGCTACGGAAGAGAAGAATCAAAAGTATTTATTTGAAAGCACTCCATATTTGGCCAGTGGAAAAGAGAGAAGAATCAAGAAATCATTGCTTCTTGAACTCACTTAATTCTGCTTCATGCTTTTCTAATTTTAATTTTACAAACTTTTTTTAAAGCCATTTTGCTTCTACTGTCATTTTAAAGACTATTAGTACTGTGTGGTGTCTGTTTTTCATACATCTTCCTTGCACACTCATAGACATATAAACACACTACTAGATCTTTCAGCCCTGTTCTTATGGGTTGAGCCAAATTTCCTAAAGTGACCTCCAAAAACGCTTTTGCCTAGGAGGCCTTAAAAGTGTTAAATACAATTGTTCTTTCTGAGGATTTAATAATTTTTTAAAACTTGTAATTCTCTAGATTTCATTGTTGTTTTTTTTTTACTATTATGTGTTAGGATCTAATTCTTCTCATATATTTTACTACATCTTGGTTTTTTACCTGCTCTATTGCAGGCTTGTCCATAACCTTCCACCCAGGTACTTGTCAAGTCCAAGACTTGTACTTCGTGTGAATTTCAAGTGCTTTTTTAAATGCTTGTACCTCAGGCTCAGGCATTCATCAGGTGATTCACATCCTTTTACTTCAGAATTTTTGCTTCAGAATTTTAGTCTGAATTAGGTCATTAATCTTAAATATTCTCCAGTAGATGCAAGATAAGATTCATTTCATCTAGCTTCATACGTTTAAAATGGAAAGTTATCATCCAG
This sequence comes from Origma solitaria, assembly GCA_013397895.1. Classification (NCBI taxonomy): domain Eukaryota; kingdom Metazoa; phylum Chordata; class Aves; order Passeriformes; family Acanthizidae; genus Origma; species Origma solitaria. Next base: position 1,110,394 of record VZRL01001399.1, on the reverse strand, counting down.
ACTCTCCTTATTTAGAGATACATATCTGTGGGTGGGGATTTCTTTAGAATTGAATCTTTTAAATGGCCAAAGTGAAATGATGTGACTTCTGCACTCAGAACAGATATTGGCTCAAGTGCCATACGGGCGAATTAATTCATCAAAAATATTCTCCTTTTCAATTTTAATTGCTGTTGCAGTTCTTTATAAGACAGAACTTGTTTCAAACAGCCAAAACCTTGTCTAAATCGCTGAACAGTGTGAATATTAATAATCAGATGCGTTTGAAGATTTAAAGCAAACCACAGTAAACACAAAGCGCCAGAACTTAAAAAGAATGCACAGCAGCTATGCATTGTGCCATTGGCTTGTCTGCCTAGAGGTATAAAGCATTTCCCTAAATTAGATGTTGACAGTAAAAATGAAACAAAGGTCAGTAGGTTTTCTTAAAATACGAGTCATATTTTCCTCTGCAGACTCTCTACTGTGATTAGGTAAGTGAGATATAGGATCTCCTCTTTATATATGTAACTTTGTCTCTGTTCTGTTCTTGAGAAAGGCATATGAGAAAGATAAACATAATAAACCCTGGATTGATAAATGCACTTGGAGATATGAAAAGCCTGCAAATTGGAGCCAGTATGAAAAGCAAGGCTGATTCCCTTTTTTCAGTAGATTGCCCTTTTTTCCTTCATACATATGAACACTCGAGTAAGTGCATGCACACACACAGACAGACGCACAGAGTTAGCTGCAGTAAATGCATGTAATCAACCTTTTAAAACCCATCAAAACCCCCTCACTCCTACAGTCCTCCTTTTATACTATTTCTATAGTAAGACAACAGTGTAACAGTGAATGTTACTCCAAATATACTGGATTTGTCTTTTTTGGACTTACTGGACTTTTGCAAAAGCTTCAGCATCACAGAGCAGTGCCTTATTTAGTGGTATTCTGACTGTTAAGACCTTCTTGTGATCACTGACATTGATTTAGTTTTGTCAGTATGTGTGTGGCTCAACACTCTGACCTCTTCAGGCACCACTGGAAGAATATTAAACAGCTCTGGGAGAGTATGATAGAGTGTGAATATCTTTTAAGGTACTACTGCTTGGAAATTTCAAACCAAAGTATTAATATTAGAGCTCTTTCCTTTTCAAAATATAATTTGAAATTAAATCAATGAAATTAAATTTCATACTCTGCAGCAGTTTCTAGTCTACTGTTTTGTTCCAACAGTTTTCGGATTTAGTTTATCACCATAATATTTGACTAACATCTTCCAAAAGTACATTAGGCAATATGTCTGTCATGCTGTCTCCTCACATCTCTTGACAAATATAAATGTTTGTGTGCAAACATTCTTTGCTTAATTAAGAGGAAACATAGTTCTTTCGTGATTGAAAGCTTTCTTCAGAATATTTATATCTATTAAGAAATTAAAATTCCAAAGTTAAAGTATTTCACATTTTTTGGCTTATCTAAAAAGCAATTGTGAATAAGAAATTGAGTTCTGAGTATTAATTTTATGTGGTTTATATTTCTTCCCATTACGTATATCAGGACACTATCATGACTACATTCAAATTTGTTGATTTTTAAATTTTTTGTTAAATTTTACAAAACACAGTTGTTGCTATACTGATTATAAACTAAAGTCAGCATTTCTAATAGATTTACCATGCAATGAAAGTAAAGTGGTATTACATGTACAGCAGCATTTGGTAACAGTATTTTTTGCCAACTGTGACTTCTCCCTGCCCTGATACTTTCTGACATTTTTAATTTGGAAGGGAATACATTGGGCGTCCTATCTTTGTAACAGTAGAATGAGACTAGCAGAGCTACCAATCATCTTCGGTGTTTATTCAGTAATAAGTAATGTCTAAAATACTGCAGGAAATAAGGGGCAGAGGATTTCAGGAGACATAGTTTTCTTGCATGTTAGAATTTAAGACACATTGGCTTGCTTTGCAGCCCTGTCATACTTTTTTATGGCTTTAAAGAAGCATTCAAATTTTGCTACAGTTTCGTTCTTGGTTACTCCTGTTGTGATCATCTTGAAATGGTTTAGTCAAAAATCAGTGATCATAATATTTTTCTCCACAGTGTTTTTTTCCCACAATGACACCTCAGGTTTTCTTATAGACAATAGTCCACAAAAGCACAACACTCAGATTTCTGGGGTTGAATCGGTAGCATGAACTGAAGGGGGGGAAGCAAAAAAAGGAAAAAGATTCTTAGTTTCCATCAGACATAAGTTTGATGCTTTCATGTAAGTGAATACATCAGTCTCTGGTGTAAGCATTATTTTTAGGTACACAAGTGGAAAAATGTTAAAATGTTTGAGGTAATCCTGCATCTCATGATGTTCGTCAATGTGGCACTGTGCTAAAACAGTGGTCTGAAGAAATGCAGCCACCACCTTCCTCCAAGTGCATTAAACCATTAAATACATCTGCATAAGTTAGTCTGCTGGAGTTAGTTACCTTTCTGCTTGATACATAAGTGTTCTGATTGTGCTCAGATTAGAGTCCACAAGCCGTAGCATTCATTTCTGACAAAAACTGGATTGGGGATGCAGACCCTGTATGTACAGGCCACAGACAAACCAAATGCAACACCTATTTCCTGAGAGTAATGAATATGAAACTGGGGAATACCTCTGCCCTGTAGTAGGAACTGAGTTCCGTCAGAGATGTTATTTGTAGTTCTGTATTTAAAAAAAACCACTTTACATACATGTTACACTTTACATGCCCCGAAGTGCACCGTGCATGTGTGTGTGTGTGTGTGTGTTGTGTGTGTGTGTGTGTGTGTGTGTGTGTGTGTGTGTGTGTGTGTGTGTGTGTTCCCTTTTGGTTAATAGATGCTTACAGACAATAAAGACACAAAACCCGAGACTACATTTGAAATGCAAAAGTGTGCTTAATTTGTTGCCCTAATCAATCAAACCAAATAATTAACATCAAGATGTGTATGATGTATTAATATATTTCTATGTGGCTTTCTGTTTGTATACACACAAAATTTATGTATTATATCTACATAAACACATATCTCCCTACTACCCTATGTCAGTTTTATAAAATCAGTTAGTGGAAGTTGTATTCAGCTGGTATATAGTATCAGGTTGTCCACCAAATTATTTATACACGTTGTTCCACAGGTCTTGCTACTCTTTTCCATTGTAGAATGGCTTGATCCTCAAGCTGTTCTACATTCTCAGTCAGAAATGTTTACACTGAATTTATTATAGATCAACAGGAATGTTGATTTCATTGTAAGTAATGTGCTTTCCATGACTGATGGTTCTTTGGTTTAAAGTAGTTGTTATTTGTCACACTGACAGGTACACCTACTGCGAAATGCTGGCGATGAAGTTACCATCACAGTTCAATACCTCAGGGAAGCTCCATCATTTTTAAAGCTCCCATTAGGTAAGAGGAAATTAGTGAATAGGAGTAATTTGTTTTCCTCTTTGCAGTATTCTCATAATAAGCTGACAGTGACAGAAATAGGAATTCAATCCTTGAGTGCTTTACAGGAAGAAATAGAAAATTGTCTGTCTACTTTACAGTTTAACATATAAGAATCTAATGCATACTGCCTTGCTGCTTATGTATAATTTATTCAAAATAAAACTGAAAAAATCATTAAAATGCAGAATAGTCATGGGTGATATCTTAAAGTTTTTCAGTAGAAGCTTAGAAAGAACGCAATGAAATAGTGTTTGAAAACATTTGAATCATACATTTACACTGAAAGGTGCTATGAGGACATTTACCAAACAAATGGATAATATTAATTATGTATGTTCATAAATTACTTTGCTGTTTTGATTGGTTTTGTCAGACAGCAGAATTGTGTTGACACAGCTGAGTAGTTTAACAGCAGAAATACTAAAATGCATATGAGCAATACAGATGAGGGAAATTTGGGGTTATTTTGGTTAGCAGATAAAATATTAAGGTTGCACAGTTGTGATCAATGGTGCAAGTAGAAAACTGGTCATAATAAGTCTGTTTATTTTATCAGATTAAATAATATTGCACAAGTTTATTTTAACAGATTATTTTATTTCCCAAATAAGAAAAAAGTTTTAAAATGTGTCTCTTTCTTTGGATTGATTTAGATTTTATTTATGTAAGTTAGGCTCAACTATGTACTTGTTTTTTCCTGATTTCAACCGAATCATAGGTGTCATAGTCTAGATATTGCCATTAGCAGAGTCAATCATTTAATCTAGATTCTTACACCTGTCAAACTCCAACTTGCCAGGCTTCTACTAAGCTGAATTTTAGCATTTCATGCTAAAACCTTTCTTTCAGTTCTTCCTGCTTATCATTTGCATTTGAAAATGCATAGTCAGTGTTTCTTATAATGAATCTTCGGGTTTGGTCTTCCTACTTTTCCTACTAGAACATCAGACAACTATAAACTGATGTCTATAATGCCTTGGATAATTGTGTCCAAGCTTAAACATGATATTGGCAAACTAACAGCATCTTACCGGTAGTGTCTGTGTTGTTGGATGTATTCATTTGTGATTATGACAGTCCTACTGGCACTTGAACCTTGTCTTGTAGATTGACATCACATACTTGAACTGTATTTCTTATTGTTGGTTCACCCTAGCTAAGAGTCAAAATCCCACTCAGACACTCTCTCACTCCCTGTTCTCAAACAGAACATGGTGGGAAAATAGAAGAAAAAAGCTCTTAGGTCAAGAGAGATCACGTATTAATTACGATCATGGCCAAAGTAGAGGCAACATTGGGAAACTTAGATAAATGTATTGCCTATTAAAATAGATTCAGGCAGTGAGAAACAAAGACAAATAAATTGTCCATCACCTTCTTCACTGACCTTGAGGTTCATTGGATTTTTGTCTCACTCTTTTTCTTACAATTGTCTGTAAGTCAAGTCTTACAAGACAAAAGTCTTGCAACTCTTTTGTATTTTACCCTTTCTTGAATAGTTTCCCAGAGGTGCTACCAGCTCAGCGGCAGGGCTCAGTGGAAATGTGGGAGCAGGCTGGAACTGTCTGTGTCTGGCACAGGGCAGCCCCAACCATCTCTCTCTTCTGAAGACATCCCACCCCTCAAAACCTCACCACTAAGACCTAGTACACCCTCTACATGAGCTGGCTGCCACCTTCACACGTAGTTCACATAGGTTCAGGAGTATTGGTGCCCTCTTTGTACATCACGGGGAACTTGGCTTTCTCACCAGCAGATGCTGCAGCATTCCTGTCTGGGAGGCTGAGGTCATGGCACTGCTTCCATAAAGTGCTGTTTCTGGAAAGAATAAGCAGTGATCATCAGGGAGGCCATCTTCCATCTCAAGTTGACCAGCTAGCACTATTTGGGGTCTACCCCTGATTACTTTTTTGGAATAGGGAAGACAGAACCATTTTAGACAAGCCACCACAGACTATCAAGGAGCGCAGCAGAGAAGCAGTGCTTCTGAAACGACATCTTGCATACAAACTGCTTATTTTGGGCAGCTTGTTAGACTTGTTTCCTTTATGGAGAGCATGACAGAATTTTTGGCAAGCATTATACTACCCTGCCCAGTCCCATGCATGATCCCAGCTTTATACCACACGCTGGAAAAAAAGGACTTGCTATGTATGATCAGACACGTAAGGAACTTAAGAAATGACCCTTCTCCTGAACTGAGCTTGCACCTCAGCAAGAGCTTACATGCTGCTCTCCAGAATGTTCTGTGTAGCCATCCAACGGAAGCTGAAACAAGGTCAGTGAGTCAAGTGATCTTTGGTTAAGTGACTTGCTGTAAATACTCATTCTTGTGGTGAGAAAAGAAGCAAATAAGGTGTATAAAGTTATGGAAAATAGTTCTGATGTAAGACAATAAATAAACTGGAGTTACAGAGAATTGTAATGGAGTTACAGAGACTAGCACCCCATTTCAAGAGGACCTTTTCTCAAGTCCATGCACAAAAGGGAATTCCAGTCATGAAGCATCAATGACACATATAAAAAGCTAAGTTGCAATTCCATTATGCAATAAAGAACTTTCCAAATCACACTGCAGGCAGGATTTAAGTGCATGCATGCATAATTCTGAAGTACCTAGGCCTCTTCTCGTATCCCAGAAGACTCAGGCACTTGGTCCCCTACCTTCCAGCGTTCAGTCAGACCAGCTGCTGTGCTGGCAGTTTTAGTGCTGTGGTGCACTCACTGCAACTGCAATCATATTGTCTCTTCCCATTAACTCGTATCATCACCATCAGCACATCATCAGGAGTAACATCTGCCTCCTTTGCTTCCTTCTCATACGTCTCCCTTCCCTACACCATCTCACGCCATGGCAAAAGCACAAGGTGTCATAACATGGAAAAATCTACCTACAATTTGTTATGTACCTATGATGTTTTTCTGTTTCACTCCTCCATTATTTCACTCCTTCATATAAAAAATACAGAATTTGGCATGGGTTTAGTCGTGGATACTGATTAAGTAGCATCTAAGGATGAGACAAGGACTGCTTGTTTCCATGTTTGGAGGAGGCCCTAATCAAGGGTGATATGCTAGTATTGATCTTTGTCTCTTTCACAGCTGTCTGGGACACTTGGCACATACTAGACTATTACAAGACTGTCCTTAAGGGTAAATTAAATGATTCCAGTAAATATTCTCTGCCACAGTTATTTGATCAGCAATTTTATAAAATATTGGAGAATGCTTGGCAGAATTTTGCATAGGGCAAGTAGCTATTTCTCAAAAAACTGTCAGGCCTGGATAAGAAGTTGTTATGGGCCAATAAGGTCATTAACTGTCTGTTTCATTGGGTTGCTTGGCTCCGTGGCGAGGATGATTCCTCATCCCATGGGTGTGGCTTCCTATAAGGTCTCTGTCACCTAGAGAGAGGATAGATTTGTCTTTCTTGAAACCAATAAGAGGAATTTTGGATTTCTGAGGTGAGCCAGAAAGTTAGAATTGACTATGACACTATTTCTTAGCCTGTTACAGAATAGTTATGGCATCAACTCTCGGGTATTGTCATTCAAGATTCTCTGGATCTAAGTTCATTACCATCCCAGAGTTAAGCTGGGCTTGCAGGACCCATTTAAGTAAGATTCACTGCTGCTAGGAAAACTCCTCAGGACATTTTATAGTAAAACAGACCCTTTTAAAATTTTTTCTATTTGATAGTTATACCAAATGATGAGAATATTCTGAATTTTCAAAGCCAACAGTGCAATTAAAAATCATCAAGAGTGTTTCCTTTGATTTTAATTTTGTGGTTGTTCTGTAATGGGCTTTTTGTCTTTTGGAGGTTGTCTATGCCATAATTAGAAAATTCAAAAAATGAGTTTTATTTATGTACAAGAGGTCTCCAGTATCATTCAGCAATGTTAATCATAAGACAAATTGTTGTAAATGATAAAGCCTTGCTGACTGGTTGCTGTACATTGTTTGGCTGTTGTGCATTTTGAGGGTTGTTCATTATTTAGAAATTTAGTGTAATTCACTGACTGAAATGAACAATCTCCTGTTGATGGAACTGTGGTCCAGAGTTGTCCAGAGCTTTAATAGAGACTTTTCTAGAAAGTATAAGGCTTTTAAAGTTAAAAATAAAATATAGGTTTTATTACAATGAGTAGTAAAATACCGAATGGTTTAAATTGAAAAATCTCATTTATTCTGTCGAAAGTATTATAAAAGGATTTATAAACATCGCCACCTGTACCACTGCAAATGAGTTCTTGCCTTAGGTTTAATGTTAGCTAACTTAGTGATTTCCTGATTTACTGCTGGCTTTCCAAAATCCACTGTGATTCTTACAAAGTTTATTTCCCTCACCTTGGAGTGCTGCCTAGCTTTTTTGTGCTACCCCCATGGGCATTGCAGTCTCCTCTGTGAACTACAGACTCATATCCTTGTGATCTCTATGTCTCTCTGACCCCTTCTCACTTCACAGTGTATGTCGTACATTTTTTTTTCTCTGCGCATACTCGGCTATTACTCAAGTAAAGATCAGGCATAGATCTTTTCCTCTCCCACAGGATCCTTCCTAATCCAACCATCGCAAAAGAATAAGAATGCCAAAGCTGAGAATAAGCAAATTAAACAGATGATGCCTGTCATAGGGTACGCTTGCATTTCTCTTAGGCTGATTGTCTGTGATATGGGTGGGATCAGACAATTGGGCAGTAATGATTCCTGGAAATCTGACAACGTACCAAATGCCTTTTCTCATGACATCTGTACCCAGCAGGATGCTGTAGCTCAGTTGCTCAGAGCTTGGTGCTAATAACACCAAGGTTATTAGCGCAGGGTTTGGTCCCTGTGCAGGCTGTTCACTTGATGGCTGGGCTCAAAGATCCTTGTGGGTCCCTTCAAACTCAGAATATTCCATAATTTCTGTGATTATGGCCATAGAGGGGGGAGTCACCTGTAGCAGATGTTTTATTTAGCATAAACACTTTGATAGTCTTTCTCAAAGTAATGTTCCAGAGTTTGGACTGATATCTTACACTTGATTTGTAGTCTCATCTTAGGCAAGGGCTGCAGTAGCAGATAGTGTTATGATCATATTGTGTTTTGTTCTAAAAACAGGGAGGAAAAACCACCTGATTGCTATAGGGCTGCCATGTGGAAAGGCAAACAGAGTTCCTTGGAGAGATGAGAGCACTGCACCTTCCATGAAAGTAGCTGAGAATTTGCAGTGGGAACTTTTAAAATGCTGAATGAGGCCATGAAGGAGTAGTCCATGAGTGAGGCAGAAATGGCAGGGAACAGGCTAAAAGGCTTGTGAACTTTTTTGCAGTCAAGTGAAGGAGATGGCATGGCCTGAGACAGGCTGTGTAGCTAGGAATACACAGGAAATTAAAGAAAGCTGCTGAAAAGTAAGTCTGCTGGGACACTGTGGCAGGAGGGAAATTTCTTTCTTTTCCTTTTATTCTAACCTTTTATTCCTGGCTTTCCAATGAGATGGATTTAAGTTTCCTTTATGTAAAAAAAGTCAATTATTCTAATGTAGTGTTTTGTGTTATGGTAAAACCTGGATTTAAAGATTTGTAAATACCTGAATTCATGTCTTTTGATACGCTCAAATTGCTGAATAGGTGGGATAATGCCACATTCAGAATCTGATTGATTCATGGACCTGTGATAGTTATCTACTGCTGGAGACAGATTTCCCAGCAAGAAGACTCTTCAGCGGAGAATTTAATGCCAAATTTTATTTTTTTTTTTTTTTGTGACAGCAAGTCACTGTAGTTATCTATCACTATGAACATAGATTTTTGTGGCTACCGTACATATATATGAGCCACAACACATTGTAGTTACTAAAGTCAGTGCTTGGTTTAGACCCATAGGAGCAAAGCATAACTCCTGCTGACATGACCCAGAACTGTACAGGAAGGACTCCATATGAAAACATGTGGAAACTCCAGAATTCAGACTTTAATTCTGAGACCTCAGCATTGAACTGACACAGGTTTGTAATGGAGAAAATGTGCTTTTCTTGGATGAAGTTCCATTTTGCTAAATCTTCCAGATACATGGAAAAGATACATGCAAAAATATATAACTAAGAATGGGTTTTTGACTTCTGTGATGTTAGACTTGACAGACCTATTAATGTGAGATGATTTACAGGCAATTTCAGGTGAATTCTTCAGATGGAAAAATGAGTTTTCAGTGATGATGAATATAGTGCTGTGCAACTGATTTTATATGCATTATTGATAAGAGCAAGTGCTGACAGTAATTGTATATTATTGGTGCTATTAACATTTTACATTTAAGCAGAAATTACGCAATGATGTGAATTTGTGCTGTTTCCATTATTGTATGCTACAAAGGTATTAAGCTTTCCTGGAGTCACTTTTTACTACTAAAGTAGGATCATGATGCCTAACTGCTAAAAAGGAGAGATATTTTGAAGAATATAGCTGTGCAGTCTTAGCATATTGACATAATATCTACAGTTGAGGGGGATCACTTGCTTTTAATTTCTGAATTTGAGAAGGAGCATCTTTATTAAAAATAATTGGCATTTTAAGGTAAAGATACACCCATTAATAAAGTGTATGTATGTATTCAGTTAGCATTTGCCTGAGAGGTTCTTATTATCTTTGTTTATGAATACCATCCATGGTTATACTCTAAGGTGAAACTTCCAAGTTTTGATGGGAAATTTGTTCTTTAAATTATTACATGTGTTTTGTGTAACTGAACTGTTTACTTGGTTTTGAATATCTCATTCTCAGTGTAAAAAGGCTTAACCTTGCAAACAGTTGAGCATACAAATAGTTCCCACAGTACCCCTCAGATGACATCTAGCCAACTTTTTTCTTTCTACACATTAAGTATAGCATATGGATATTTTATTGGCTGTCTTTCTAAAATACCAGTAGTATTTCTGTCTTGGTTTGGTGAATTATGTTAAAAATTCTTCCTGTGTTTCACAGCTGCAATAGATATTATCTGATATATACATATATTTTTAACATCAGCAGTTATGTTTCTTGATCTGAATTCCAGGTTCCCCTGGACCATCCAGTGATCACAGCAGTGGAACTTCATCACCTCTCTTTGACAGTGGCTTACATTTAAATGGAAACTCAACTAACACGGTACGCAAATGAATAATAAAAACATATTGTAAGCTCTGTAAGTTCTTTTCCAATTCTGAGCTTCAAAATGCTAGAGTAAGACTATCTTAGTTTGGTTTTGTTTTTTGCTTATTTGACTGATTTTTAAGAGTGCTTATACTGTGAAATTCTGTACTTACAAGGTCCTCAACATGTGGCCCTGAACTGCTAGGTTTTCACTCTGAGGCAGCAGAGGAGCTTGGAGGAGTGAATGCAGTAAAATTTAATTATTGTTTAGGCATGAATTTATGTGAACTTTTGTCAGTCTTTGTTGAATTGTAGCATTGTACTGTAGAATTTAATCCACCTTGAGATGCTGAAATATACATGGAATTAAGAAAGTAATATAAAGTAGAATTCTTGAAGCAAACTTTTTTAATAGGAAAGATAGGGAGAAAAAGAGAAAGAAATAAATGAGAAAAAAAATGTCTCTTTCTTTGACCCAGAGGATATTCAGTTCTTTTTTCTGCAGTGAACAGCTTCAGAAAATTAATTACAGCATTGTGGGGAAAGAAAAGAAGTTTCTTTTCCAGGAAAAATGGTAGTCACCAAAGCCAAAGAAGACAGGATGTCTTAGTAGGCAACAGTGTAGTCCTTGTAGTAATGAAGATTGAAGATGTAAATGGTAGCTGTACAAGGATGTGGACCTTCATGCTCAAAACCTGTTTAACACCCAATAAATTGCAACTCTATACTTTCAGTTGGATATGAAATTATACAGAAAGAATAGTCAGTCCATGGACAGAAAGCTCCTCTCTTTTTCCTTTTCTTCAGTGTCTGATGCTTACTGTACTTCTCCCAAGCTTTGCACTTTTTTGGGCACTGTCTCTGTATACTACTCCTTAAGGCTTGTTTTCATCTGCTAAAATCATATTCATATATGATAATATAAATATATACAAAAAATAAATAAATAGAAATATGGTTTTCTGTGCTGATACCTGTACCTTAGTGTTTGGTGTCCAAAGTGGTCATAGATATGAAAGATTTCATGTTTATTTCCTTACAGTTATCCAGATGATTATTACTGGATGCTCTGCAGACAAAGAAAGTCCTTTCTGCAAAGAGCTTACATTATAAGAAAAGGGCTATGGCCAGCGATTGTTTTAGCACATTTTAATAAAGTAATGCCTTCTGGATGCTAGAATGAGTGTGTGGGGACAATTTTAATAATCATTATGACTACTGTGGGAATTGCACACTTTGAACTTTTTGCATTACAAAAATATAAATAAGTGGCTAGAGTTTTGTAGACTCATAACAGAGCAATTTAGAATTAGTTGCCAAGATAGCACATATAAGACTGGGTGTAAGCTTGAAATACAAGTTGAAAAACAGAAAGTTAAAAAATGTGTAATAGTAAGATACTAGGTTGCTTTTATAAAGCACTTAATTTTTCTCAAGCCTGACATAAAGTCATGTGAAGAGCTATGTAAGGAACAGACACTATGACCTAGAACTGGAATAAAGCAGAATAATATACATCATAGTTCATAAAAGTCATGATGTCTCTTCACAGAAAACAAAATTAAAAATTGCTAGAATCTTGTGAATTTTAAAAGCAAGGCTCTGAGTATTTTGAGCAGGAATGACTGGATTTTGAGATGATCCACTGGAGATATGTGGTCAAACTTTACTCAAACTAAGCTGTGATTGTAACTGAGTTGTCATCACATCTTGAAAAGTGGTTATGAATGTGTTTCAACTACCATCTAGCGAGTGCTTCTATTTTATTCAATTAGATATTTTCATTTACTTTATGGTAAAGTAAAAGCACAACTGACATTTCCTATAATGATAATGTCTAGTAAGGCCAGTGATATTTAAATCCTTTTTTTTACGTCACCCTGGTAGACTAGATCTGACTCTCTCTGAATATTACATCTTGCAAGTTTGTGCTGCAGTTTTATATACCTTCCTAACCACACTCAAATCCATGCCATAATACACAATGCACTGATGTTTATAAGAGGAAATTCTGCTCCAAAAAGCACACCATGTAAAGGACGGGACAGGAATGAGAGGTAAGGAATTACTGCGATGCCAGTTTTACAAAGCTGTCATTCTGCATCTCTCCTGAAAAACAATAATACCGAGGCACTACAGTGCTACAGTGCTTATATCATAAAGGCAGTAGTTTCACCATCTTAGCAGCAAGCTCTTTCTGTCTAATATGATTTTACCATTTTCTTCTGGTGCTAGCTTGCCTTTGTTAGACCTGTCTTTATCACGTCTGCTGGGAAGCATCTGTTCTGCGTCATGTGATACCATCTTCAGGAATTATGTACATCCTTTATACTATCAGAGCAGTTTGCAGTGCAGCCCTTTAACAAGGCTCTCTGAAATCCAGAGAAATGAGCTGAAGTGCTCTCTTCACACCTAATTATTTTGTATTTGGGCATTGTGACAAATGTTACAGGGATTGACAGTGGCAGTTACATTCATCTGAACCTTATAAGCAGTTTATTGAACACAATGTAAAATTCCAGAGGGGAACATAAAGCATACAGAGGAGGTGGTCTCAAGGCTAGTGAGGACAGGCTGTTTACCCGGACAATTCTAAGTATAAAACAATGAAGTACTGTAGGGATATCCTACTAGATGTCCAAATATCCTAGACATCCAGGCCAGCTCCCTGGAGAAATTGTTGGTGGAAAAAAAATTGTGTAAATAAAACAAATTGCTGTTTAAGACACCATGGGATGACGTGACAGTTGCAAAGCAAAGGTGGAATATGCAATACAATGCAATAGGTTTTCATTCATGGATTGAGAATCCAGCTTCCCAGAATTGTCAAAAAGTGATGTTCTAACAAGTGAAGTGACACCAGAGTAAATTGCTATTTTCTGTGTGTTCTTGTCATTTAAGAACTCTTGAGTTAATTTTGATAGTGTATGTTTTGTTTAGTTGGTTAGATGAAGCTAAACAGGCTCTTAAATTTTTCTAAATTGTTTTAAAATACTTTTTCCTTGATGTCTTTTTTTCATCTGCTAAATTAAACAGTTTTGTTTTAAAAAAGATGTTGCCTATTTCATCATCAAGTTTTTAAAAAAGAAAAAAATACAAATGCTCAGTTCTTGATGGGACCACTAGAATGCTACATCTTTAATATCTGTGGTAGTCCTGGTTCCAGAGTGAGAGAATGATATGACTCAATCCCAAGCACTAAAAGGCAAAAAGGGAAGAGGATTCAGGGCAGGGAAGGGGACACCCTTGTTCTGAGAGTAAAAACCATTCTGATGGATACCTTAGGGGACTGTATGACCAGAACATTGAATTGAGATTAAATGGATGCCCCACATATGTAAGCTTCATTACTTTTATTTTTTTAAATACTCCTGTAGTGTTTTCCATTTCAGTATAAACACACTGTTGACCATTCTTAAGGTTTATTTTATTCTTTAGTTTTTGTCGTCTTGTAGCTCACTTTTAAAAAGAGAATCTTCAGGATTTCAGTTCAATACCTTTTCTATTAGAATGATTTCACATGTGATACCAATTACCTCTGTTAACTCTTGATCTGAATATCCATTATTTTCTCACAGGGTATGAAAGCAAAGTAACTTTGAATTGACTGCCAGTTCACAGTGTATCATTTGGTAATGTAAATTCATAGAAGGATTAATGTAATAAATACAAAAAATATCTCACTTTTAGGTACACAGTGGTTACTCTCATGACAGTAATTGTCACCATATCTTCCTTTTTTGCAGAAGAGAAAGGTAAAACAGATGAACACAGCCAGGTGCACTTAAATAGTTTGGACTGCTGCTGTGCTGAGGACCTTTTTGAAATGAGATGAACACACTGAAAATAAGTTTTTGTCAACTAATAAAATATGAAGTGACTATCCCTTTTCCTCCACAGTGAAAAATAATCCAGATTTTCTGTTTCTGATTATACCTCTCAGAAATCATAGGAATAGAAGCTGGAAAAAACTTTTAAATAACACCTTTCTACTTCACTACTATAGAATTGTAAGGAAAATCTTTTGGATTGAAATGTTTGGTTATATTTAGCTGTACGGAAGTGCTGTGTTTTTCTGATTCTGATTAGAGTTGATTGGGACCTTCACTATGACATTAGTGAAACAGATAAAAGGTATATTTAAAATTCTTCCCTTTTAGTTTTATTAGTCCCCACTGTCACTGCTAATCCTTTCAGCAGAGTTATTTCTTCTAATATTTAATATTTGATTGATCAGGTTGATCATTTCTTCTGCACAGAAATTTACTGGTGAAATTTATGTCACATATGGGTTGAGGTTTGATTTGGTTTTATTGTTTTTTTAGCTTAAAGTCTTAACAAAAGCTGATGAAAGGAAATATGACATTGGAAATACAAAGAAAGTCTTATTAGTTGATAAATAGATGAATACTGAACAATATTTGTGGCTTTATGACATCTAGTACTAGTTTAAAAAGTGCTCACTTAAACCACTGGAATTTAATCTGATATTCACACACCTTCAAAGAAGATGACATCAATTTTTTCAGTGAGGCTCGACTAAATCCAAGTCTATTTTCACTGGAAAAGAAGTGAAAGACCAAAAAATGTCAGAAAGAGCTTATGGCTATTTATCTTTCAGAAAAAAAAGTGCAGCAGGATCACAGTGGAACTAATATGCCAAGTACAAAACAGTAACCTGCATTTGTGAGTGATCTGGTTTCAGTTCTTAATTATACATATTTCCCCCATATACAACCCTTGCATGTGAATACCTTTTTTTTTTTACAGTTCTTAGGAACTTACTCATTTTGAATTTGCAGCAGCAGAAAAAAGAAAAAGGCTTCAGAGATAAAGCCACATTTATAATTACTTTTTATTATTATTATTTCTCATAGAAATTGGTCATTTCGTTTATCCTAATCCTATCCTAATTTCTTTTTTTTTTCAATTGCACTTAAGATATTTTGAGTTCCTTTGCTTACTTGATGGATGATAGGAAGTACTTAATGCGACCTGTCACCAGGAATCTGCTTTAGGGAGAGTTCTATTGGTCTACAGGTTACACTGAGTGTTGAGTACCTTTTATTTGCACAGACAGAAAAAAAGAGTTTTGAAGAGTGGTGTAATTTATTAGTAAATGATCCTCTTCTGTTTGGCCTATGATTCAGAAATGCAGTTGAGAACTGCAGACTAATTACATTTGCATTTGATTCTTAGATAAAATAATCTCTATTTTTATCTCATATTAGCTGTTCCTCTGCCTGTGTTTACAAATGTGCAGAAATGGACCACTTCAGGTCAGAACTAGATTATAAAAAGAAGTTAGAAATTTGAAACTGCCTCGTATGAGCCCAAAAAATTATGGCCATTTCTCACCTGTTGCCAACATGGTGAAGAGAAGGATCTGCTATCTCTCATGTTCAGCAGGGAGTATCAGAAGTCCTTGATTAGATGGAAATATGCATGGTAACATTCATGAGATTGAAGACTAGATGAAGAAGCTGAAGTGGTAGAGGAAACAAAAGCAAGCTTTTTCTTTTCTTTTCTTTCTTTCTTTTCTAGAAAGATCCAGCTCCTGTTTTGCCAAGTTAGTGTTTGATTACTGTTCCAAATACCATCACCCTGGTAATGATCAGTGCGAAAGCAGAGAAGCATGTAGTGGTGATGTGTCTAGACTTAACAGAGAGGAACTCTGACAGTTCAGGTACATGTGTAAGTGGCCTATAGAGGAAAATGATGGTAAAATTGACAAATTTTCCCACTAAGTTGCATCCAGTGTCTTTCCACTATCTCTGGCAACAAACTGACACTGAGCTCATAGAGACAGAAGCAAGAGTCAAGGCTCAGATCTATCCTGAGGGGTGTGCAGTCTGTGTGAAGTTCAAAGAGTTTCCCTAACTTAGAGCTAAAATTTCTAAGCAAGGACAGCATGCCCCTTTTGGGGATATAAAAGGCTGCCAAAAGCTGTCTCTAGCAGCTGAAGTTTGGGTACACTTGTGTTTATAGCGTAAAACTGTAATAATCTCAACATTATATTTTTTCTTTTCCTTATATACATTTAATGTTGGGTTTTAATTTCTGACTGCTACTTTAGTTTTTTAGGAGTCATAAGTACTTTCTGCTTTTTGTGCTGAGATTTAATATAAACTACTCTGGCCCCTGTCCCCTACCCCCAAAGGAAGAATATATCTGGAAAGATATTCCCAGCAAGGTTGTTGAGGTTATTCAGAAACCAATTACATACTAGCTCAAGGGAAACAAATTAAAGAAAAAGGTGCAAGATTCTGTCAAATAGTCCATATGTATTCTCTAAAAATATCTTACTCAGACGTGCACCCCATTGGTTCATTAAAAAAATAATAATATATTAGCACCTAGCAGCACAGCTGTAATGAAATATTCATTATTATTTCCATTGTAAATCACCTCTAGAGAAACTTACATAATTGAAAGGGTTTTAATTTGTTCCCCACCAGTAGAATGGTAATCCAATTGATTTAAATGCATAGCTATTGCAGTAAGGCAGTGTAAGTCCCTAACACGTACTGTTATACAGGCTCCCTATGTAAACATCATATCTAGGGGCTCAGTGTCTGCAAATTCATACATTTTTTTTAAAGAATTAAATGTCTTAGAGTGCAGTCACTTTTCAAAAGCATGTATCTGAGCAGCATTAGAATTGAAACAGTGTTTCTTTTCTGTGATAGGAAAGGAGGGGTTGTTTCACATGCTGTTTCACCTTCTTCCCATGTAATTAACTGTCTGTCAATTAAAATATTGAAGAATAGAGCTGTAATTAAACGGTTCTGCTTTCTCCGAATTTTGAAGACATCATATTACCAGTCCAAATTGTTACTTCACCTTCAAAGAGCTTGTTTCCTTTATAGAAGCCTTTATCTATTAAATGATTCGGTGATGCATACTTTACCAGATAATTACTGTCTTCTTAGAGCTGTCACAGAATTGTGCACCTGCATCTAAGAATTCCATTGAAAATAAATAAATACAGACCCTCTCCTGAATTCATGCTGCATCAAAGGAATGCACAGGTATTTCAATATCATAATTAAATCCCTCTGAATTCTGAGACAAGTTGAAAGCTCTGACTCCTACTTACAGTGGATATCACCATAATTTGTTTTGTTGGTTGGGCATCACAAGAGTTTCATTAATGTCTCTACTCCTGGCTAAACAATTGGTGTTTGTGTTGTTCAACGATTAAAGTAAGCTAATGTGAGACTCTTTTAATGCTAAAGGGAGCAGTCATGTTTTCTTCTTCAAGCAACATAAAGACCCTGCTTCCAGTCTGTCCCTGTAATAATATGTAATAAATGTAATATGTTAGCAAATGTTCAGCCATACATAGGTCAGATCAGTCCACTGATAAACTGAAAACTAACCTACCTCTATATGTAGATATACATATATTTCAATTACACACCTGATCAAATACTATGGAGAGACCACATCCAATTCACTCTGAGTTAAATGTTGCTGGTGTTGTTGCAAGAAATTATGTAACTTGAATTCTCTTCCTCCAGTATAAGTGCAAGACAAATCTGTCTATTTTAAAAGCATATTATATTAGAGGCTTTTTGTGAGTATGCTGAAACATTTTTAGTAATGGAGCTTTGACAAAACACCCTCCAGTTTGCATCAAAAAGATGCATGAAAGCTAGTATTTTCTAATGTAAAAGATTTTAATGAAATCCACTGAAACTTAATGGCCAATGTTTTCAGTTACAGCTTAAGGCAATGAAGCTATGCCAAGATATTTTCGCACTTGAGAGTTTAAGGCATTTCTGGAAGACACTCTTAGGGATGATTTAATTTTGGGTAGTCCTGTGGGGAGCAGGGGTTTGGACTCCATGGTCCTTATCTGTCCCGTTCAACTTGAGATACTCTATGGTTTTATGTTTCTATAATTTAAACCTCAGAGTTGTTTTTACTAGGAAAATATATCAATATATAAATATCAAATTTTCATATACATATTTTACAGAGAGATATTTTATATTCTTTTCAGAAATTCTCAGCAATGCTCACTAAAATGGAAACAGCAAAAATTACCTTGAGAAATAAATAACAGCATTATCATTAATCATCTCTTTTTGAACCAGGGTCAACAAAGACAGTAATCAAGATTAGTCATACCTCTTACATGTGCTTGGTAGAAATATATGTTTACGGAACAGGATCAAGACTTTAATGATGCACTTTGAAATATTAAATCATCTAAACCAGAAGATGGATAAATTCCAAATTATCAGTAAAAGGTTATATTTTTTCCTAATGGATATCACACTTGATTCTTATTCATAAAATGGTACAATCATAGACTCATTTAGGTTAGAAGAGACCTCTAAGATCATCAAAGTCAACCTGACCTTAACTTAGAATGGCCAAGTCCAGCACCAAACCGCATTTCTAAGTGCCCCATTTACATATCTTTTAAATATCACCAGGGATAGTGACTCAACCATTTCCCTGGGAAGCCTGTTCCAATGCTTGACAACCCTTTCTGTGAAGAAATTTTCCCAAAAATCCAACCTAAACCTCCCCTGGTGCAACTGAGGCCATTCCTCTTGTTCTGTCCCTTGTTATTTGAGAGAAAAGACCAACTCCTACCTGGCTACAGCCTCCTTTCAGGTAGTTGTAGAGAGCTGTAAGGACTCCCCAGAACTTCCTTTTCTCCAGCCATTGGCCTTTCTGGCCACCTGGGCTCACTCTGTCTCATGTTCAGCTGCTGTCACCAGAACCCTCGGGCCCTTTTCCCCAGGGCAGCTTTCCAGCCACTCTGCCCCCAGCCTGGAGCACTGCAGGGGTTGTTGTGACCCACATGGAGGACCCAGTACTTGGCCTTGCTGAACCTCATACAATGGATGGAGTCTGTCCACATCCCTCTGCAGATCCTTCTGCTCTCCAGCAGATCAACATTCCCACCCAGCTGGTGTCATCTGCAAACTGACTGAAGGTGCCCTTGATCCCCTCTTCCAGATCATCGATAAAGATGTTAAACAGGACTGGCCCAAATACTGAGCCCTGGGGATCACAACTTATGACCGGCTGCCAGGTGGATGTAATTCCATTCACCAGCACTCTCTGGGCCTGGCAATCCAGCCAGATTTTACCCAGAGATGTGTGTGCCTGTCCAAGCCATGGCCCACCAGATTTTCCAAAAGAATGCTATGGGAGGCAGTAACAAAGGCTTTAGTGAAGTCCAAGAAGACAACATGCACAGCCTTTCCCTCATCCACTAGGCCTTGTCATAGAGATCAGGCTGGCCAAGCAGGACCTGCCTTTCCTAAACCCATGCTGGCTGTGCCTGATCAGCTCTTTGTCCTGCGTGTGCCACAGGATGGCAGTCATGATGGTTGCTGGTCAAAGCCCCATCCGTCCTGGCCTTGGATACTTCCAAGGATGAGGCATCATTTGCCTTTCTGCAAAGCAGACAGTGTTTGTAATATGAGATGAAAAATACATTTAAAACCAAGCTTAATCACGCTGAGTAATGTGACCCTGAGTGTTTCTGATTCCAAGTGAATTAACCCAGCTTCAGCCTTCCTGAAGCCCATGTTTAATGAAGAAACTCTATCAACATAAAATAACATTGTGGCTGTTTTCAAGGTATGGCCCTAGGAGAAATTGGAAATTAAATTACTAGAGAAGGTTCCAAAATACTTTCTTCTGAGAACATGATTTTTTTCTTGCATAGATTTAGAATCAATAACAATTTAAAAGAAAGTAAGGTAAAATAACTGAGTTTCCCAAACTCTGTAAATTGTATATCACAACAAGATAAAAAATTTGCAGTTACAGCCAGCTGGGATCTTTTGCCTTCCTTCTTATATTCTTAGTGGAAACTTAATTATAGAGACTTGTCTGATTATGTCTCCCTGTTAGTGGAGGACTATCTGGACTTATTCTACTTCTTGGAATACTTTTTGGTTGCACCATAATGACTTGTTTTGCAGTTATTTAAGAAAGCAAAAAAGCAGTTGCCTACAGTGTCATTCATAGGTCAGTGATTGCTAATGGCATACAGAGTCAGACCCTCCTGCAGGTCTACAGCACACAGCTGTCCCAGGTAGGTAGTGATTATGTGTCATTACAACCTGATTCTTGTTCGCTGTTCTGTCAAAAATGAGATTTTTGTGTTCAATCCATTTCTTAATGGACAGGTGTTACAAGTAAATTGGCATTAATTGGCAACATTGTTGGTGATCTCAGCAGAAAACTAAAGGTATAAAATGAATGAGAGCATAAAAGCTGTGATTACAGAGATGATCTCTCTTTTAGTGCTTTGGAAGACTGGTGTGGAGGGTTTTCAAGATGAGCAGCACCAGCTGTTTAGCAGAGAAATGGCTTGAAGGTCAGCCGGCTCAGTACACTGGGTCAGACCAAAGAACCATCTAGCAAAAAAGCTTGTTCCCAGCAGATGCCCTCCAGAGAATGTAAAAACAGAGGAAATATGTACAATTATTTATAGGGCATATTTTCTGCACCTCTGGTGACTTCTGACTTAGGTGCTTCCTGAACCTGTTTGTTATATAGACTAACGTATTCTTTCTCTTTCTTTATGTTACTGTCTTTCACTTCACCCCTGCTCCTTATTCTGGACTTTAAAGACACCTTAGACTTTCGTGTCTAATTTTATAAAATAAAATTAGTCTGTGGACTTGATTATGAAATATTCATACTGCAAAAACACTAGATCTCAATCAAATGAAAGCTGGATCATTCTAGGGGTTGCAAGTGCTCTAAATGAAATTCCTGTCCCCAAAAAGATTGCTGTCTAAAAGATTCCTCAGTGTTACCAGCAATTTCATTACAAAGTTTTCATTTACTAAGAAAGTGTACTTCACAAAGTCTCTAAGCCCCAGTCACTAAGTCTCAATCATACTGTTAGAATGTGAAACTCACTATTTTGATTTATTTAAAGAAGCAAGTAGAAAGATCTTGTTCACTGTAAGAAGGAGCTTTAGGGGGAAAAAAGTATCTTAAATCCTTATGAGCAACAAAAAGAAATAGACAATTCCCAGAATGCTTTTTATTTTGAGTAAGTTTTATGGCTTTTGAACACCTGGGCATAACAGAGCTGAAGTTGGGTCATTCTGTGATTTATTTGCTTTCGTAGTTATTACTCAGTGCATATTTACAGCTCATATAAAAATAACCAACTTTCAACTCTGTTCTCTATTGGAGAGTTCTTTGTACAATGTGGGACAAAAAATTTTAGTTCAGAGACAGAACAAACACCTAACTTTGACCTAAATATGTATGTCTGTGAATCTTTCTTTGCTGCCTCTACATAAATTTTATCACTTATAAAAGAGTGATATGTTCAACTGTCATGGAAATGCAGAGCTATAAATGCCAATAAAAAAATTTCAATATATTTTTTGAATGTGTTTTCTAAGAGACTCCTAGGTTGTTCTAATCTGTATTTAATCAGCATTTTTTTAAGCTTATAGTCATGCTCATAAATCTCAGTTGGTACACTGAGCAGTGGTTTCCAGCATTTTCTAGTCCATTTCTAATGGAATTGATTTTTGCCTATAAACACTAATTTGAAATCATTTGCAAACAAACCCAGTTGCCATAATTTTTCAACATACTTCTGTACTTTCAGCATTGATGCAATGATGTAACCTCTGGATATTATTACACATGTTAAAAAACTACACATTCCGCAAGTGTGTATCAACTAAGAAGTGTGTGTCTCTGCAGTTTCCTGAATATTCTTGTGGTAGTGGTTCTGCGTCAACTTTTAAAATGTCATAAATATTTTCTTTTAATCATGTGTCATTCCTGGTGCTGTCATACACTATTTAGTTGCAGTACATGAGATACTACAAAAAAAGCTGAACAGTCTGTATATAAGCTCTAGGTTATGTTTGAGCAGACCCTTTTACTGATAGCTATACACCAATAGCTAGTTTGCATTTGAACAAATTTGATTTAAGATAATTTTCTTTTGTTACATTAAATGAGTAGATTGTAAAATATTTATATTTTCACTAGACACCCTTTACTGCTTAGGTAGTTTCAACCATCTTGCCTGTCTAGTAGAAGCATTTGAAGAAAGACTTCAAAGATAAAATTTCAAAGGTCATCCACCTATAGGATGATAACACAGGAATCAGACTTTTAAATCTACTGTTAAATGATATAATAGATAAAAGTCACAATGCACAAATAAATTTTCCAGTGTAGTGTTTCATTAGGATATTATTTGTGTCCTTTTCTCTGATGATTGAAGCATGTAGAAGAGTAGTACAGAACAAATTAGTTTAAACTACAAATGTATATTATGTTGCATTTAGAAAAAAATCATGGCATTTATGACTGAAAACTGTTTCCTTTCTAGTATCAGTTACTAATATTTACAAAAATTTGGATATGTTTAATCTTAAAGTAATACTAAAATTGCATCAAGAGCAAAATATCAAGATGGATGGCATCTGGGTTTTCATTTCTCTACGAAATCCTGAGTTTCTTGAATATTTTTACCATGATGATTATTCGCTTCTGAGACAAACAGAGCCAGAGATGCATATTCATGGGTTTTGCATTATATTGTCTTATAAACTCTCCTACTGTTTCTCATTTATTCTGCACAGGCACCATCATCACCTTCTTCACCCATAGCTAATGAACCAAAATATGAGAAGCGCTGGCTGGACACCTTATCAGTTCCTCTGTCGATGGCTCGAATCTCGAGGTACAAAACTGGAACAGATAAATTAAGGTTTGTAATCTAAGAGGGAAGGCACTGAGTTAGTTAGCTGTACATAGTGTTTAGCTGTGGTTTGTTTGCTTTGTAAGAATTGAGTGGAGATACAAAATTCTTCTTGTTAAAAACTATGCAGTTCATCTTCTACTAAGATTAATGGCATGCATGGTGATTACCAAAGATAGGTAAAGCTCCTACAAATATGTTTCTATAATCTGTTGTATCTTGGGAATTCAGTTAGCATCAACAGCTAGTACAAAGTTTGATCCTGGCATTACTTGAATTAATTTTGAAGCTTCTACATTTCCTTCCGTATTACTAATAGGATAATTCTATATTCCCCCATTCTAATATTGTCAATTAACTCTCCTTTTTCATTATAAGTGATAACACAGTGCACAATCATCCTGTTTGTGCTATCATGCCATATAGATATATTTGTATTACTGTCACATAAAACCTCATATTGACGAGATTTTGTCAAAGTACATGGTGCAAAATCTTGTATTTTTGATCACAGAATTTTTTTGCATCTCAGAGACATAACTAATGGTTCATAAAGTAGCTGTGGAATAGGATGTCAGAGGTAATTTTACTGGGCTTCAGGAAAGATGAAAGCAGAAGTGAAATTTAATAAAGCTTCAATAAATAACATGCTTGAAAAAAGTTCAACACATCAAAGCATACACAAGTTTTTTCTGCAAACCATTCTGTGGTACAACTGCCTCAAATCTACCAGTAGTTGTAGGTCAAGCAGTCCACAGTTCTCCATATGTGTCAGAGCAGCAGTTCATTCACTATCATTATTTCCTTGGCCTTTATGGGTTTTCCCATATTTAACTGCCTTTAATACATATTAATCAGATAATTGGAATCTCTGTTGAAGCATCAATATACAGGTCACCTGCTACCAGGAGGTACCAGAAATTCGCATGAATACTTTTCTTGATCTATACCTTTTCTTGATCTTTCCTTAAAATTACCTGAAAAGCAGTATTTTTCTAGTAGGACAGATATGCTACTTTAACTTATAGCAGTTCATTTTCTAAGGCAGTTGGCAGCTCCTCTCCCAGACTTAGCATTAAAGCATCACAGGTGAATAAAAATAAATTGTTCAGGAAATTTTTAGATTCCTACATAGACTTTGTTTGAACTCTTAATTCTCTTTTACTTAGTGTCTCTTTACTTCCTTCACTGCTTTCTTCCTCCCTGCTTCAACTGACAAGTTCATGTTGTCCACCCTTGCCCAATCTATCACAGATCTCCAACCATTCAAGGCTTAGAAATTCTGTGAATTAAGTAAACAAATCTCAGTGTTCACATTTAGGCATCAACTTACTATCCGTGTTCTAGAATCTAAAGGATAAGTGGAAGAGGATAGAACATTTAAACTTCTGGCTTCAGTTACCACACTGATATTTTGAAGCACTTTCACTCTTGTGCTGTGCACTTTACACGTTAGATGGAGAAATCCCAAGGGATTCCAGCTCCCAGAACAGTTGCATGTGCATTTTGAAAATTCTCTGAAGAAAAACACTTTCAGGTATTGTGCTGGGTCTGGTTGAGATGGGGCTAATTTTATTTGTAGTAGTCCATATGATTCTGTGTTTTGATTTGTGACTAAAGCAATGTTGATAGCACACCAGTGTTTTGGTTGTTGTTGATCAGGGCTTGCACACCATCAAGGCCTTCTCTTTTTCTTGCTCTGCTGCTACACAGTGAATAGGACAAGGGTAGGAAAGAAGTTGAGAGGAGGTGCAAGCAGGGCCAGTGAGCCAAACTGACCAAAAGGATGTTCCATGCCATGTAAGATCTTTGCTCAGCAATAAAAACTGAGCAGAGAGGGCTTGGGGGGAACCAGCCATTGTTCAGACACTGACAGGACATCATTCTGCTTGTGAGAGATAGTGAATTTTTCCCTTTGCATCACTTGTTCTGTTGTGATTTGGTTTCTTGGGGTTTTTTCCTCTTCTGTTTGCTTATTAAACTATCTTTATTTCAGTTTGTGAGTTTTTTTGCTCTTTGCAATTCTCTCTGCTGTGCCCCTGGAGAGGGCTGGGGGAGTGAATGGCAGTGTGGATACTTGGCTGCTGGCCTGAGATCAACCCATCACAGATATATTTTTCTTATAAGAATTGAGGAACTTAGTGCTTTCAGTTTTAGTCTTGGACAGACATATTCTCTTGTGATGCATCTCACTCCCATATATATTTAATGTATATACAACTCCTTAACTACTAGTGGTATTTTTCATTATTGTTGTATACACTCTGAAGGAAGATGAAATAATTCCATAAAGTCTACCGCCATCCCATGATACTTTACTTCTAAAGTAAGTACTCTTTGCTTATTTTGGTGAACCAACAAAAAACACCTATATGAGCATCAAAGGAATACTGCCTTGAGATTAACTGCAGATGAGGTGTTTCCCATATTCTTACTAAAGGTGTTTATTTTTGTCTGAGGGATACCAGACTGCTCTTACCATATACTCTCCTCTGTAATGCATGTAAATATTTTTACTATTATCCCACTTGTATCCTTTATTTTACATTTCCTCACATTCTTATATGCATAACTTCCAATATTTGTTTTCAGTAATTGCTCTCTAAAATCAAATGTCTGCTTCATATGAAATAAAACCTATGATCAGTCTAGATAAAAATCCTGCTTTCAACCATATCTACACATCTCTGTTCCCTTTCACATTTCAGCCATGAGTCTGAAGCCATCGGAGTCTGTAACAATTCATTCCCCTGAATGGACCATAGATCCTTTTGAACAATTTCCTAATTTTGCCATATCCTGAATATTTGCTTGGAGCCTATTCACATATGTGGGTTGACAGCATGTCTGTTTTTCCTGTAATACATGAGTCCATGAGTCTGTAGTGCTTTTGTCACCCATGTGTTCTTTGTCATAACTGTGCTTTGTTGCAATGCTTCATTATATTTTTATCCACTAAGTTACCTCAATTGGGCTTGCAAAGGTACTCTGGCATCAGAGCAGCCATGTTACTTTTTTAGTCATTGTTTGTGAAGTACTGGAACTGACATCTGTAGTGTCACATACACAGCTGTGTGCCTTCTCAGCTAGATGGACTGTATGAAAGGTCTCTTCCCCTACTTCCTACCTGAATTAAATTCAGAGAGGTCTATATAATTCTTTCCAGCAAAAATTTCCTGTAGTGCATAGGCTTTTGACATAATTTTTGACCATTATGGCTTTTGAAAGGTTACGAAAGATTGTCTATCCACTCACAGGAAATGCACACTCTGCCTCTTTTAATCCTTTTTTCTGATAAAAACCCATCTTTTTCACCTGTGGAATTCTTGCAATTGGCTACAATGGAACTTACCACACTTACTAGTATATTCCTTCTTTTAAAAATATATAGTATTGTTTAGCCTATGTATAGTATCTGTAAATCCAAGTGCTCTTGCTGTTCTAAACTCTGTGGTAAACTGCCACACGCCAGTCTGGACAGTTCCTCTGGCCTCATTCACTTTACGTCTCCCTGATATTCAAGATTGTTTCATATTTTCAGCATTCTTTTTCTGGTGGTAACTTTCATATAACCTTCGGAACAAGAAAAACTTGTCTGTCATAAGGTTGGGCAGAGTCAGGTATTTCACTGAAGGTCTGCTTTTTGTTGCCTTTATTTAAAAAAAATACAAAATGCAGACTATGACATGTCAACATCTTGCTCAATATTAATTTTTCAATTAGAAATACCTTACATAGCCAGAGTTGTCTGTTAGACTGTAGTATACTTTTAATGTGCCTTAGATCAAATCTTGTCTAATCTAATCGGATTAGGTTGTATTATATCCTTTGTGGTTAAACTATGCAATTTACATTCTTCTGAACTTCAGCTGAGTTTTCCAGTAACTTTGCCCAAAAAAGGGTGTACTTTCAGCATACACTTATGCCATGAGATGGCCAAGTTCATGTGTATGTGTTTAATTCTTACTCTTTTTCCATTTGAAGAGAAAGAAGTTGCCTTTGGCTTTTCACTTCACTTGACATTTAGTTGTCTTTTTCCCAGGAAGTCTTTAGACCATGACTTAATGACATAAGAATATTTTTTTAATATATTTTAAATTCTGGTAATACCATATGTATTAGCAGAAATAAGAGAGAATGGGATGGATATTTTCCTTCCTTATAAAGGAATGACAGAAAATACTGCACAATGGGACAGTGAAATATGTTTATCAATACCACAAAACAAAAGCAAAAAATTTCCCTCAGAATATTTTAAAGCAAAGATAAGAAAGATAGCAGATGCAATTCCTCTTCTCAATGGAAGATTAAACATTGTATTAAGAACTGAAATCACATTTAATCAGTGTATTTCACATTGTTGATATGATTGGAGTCTATCTGAATATATTTACATATGCAGCATGCAAAATAATAATGTTTTTGATTATTAACAATTCAATAACACTTTTATTCAATTACCTTTGTAATATAGCACTAATGCGTCTAATATTCTACACTTCTCACCATCCATCAATGTAATTTTTCTCTGTAAGAAGTAAGGTAATATAAATGTAGTTAGAATGCTATTGCTGTGAATACTCTTAATTGCCAGGTGGCAATGGAAATATTTTTTGACTGTTGAGGATAGAATAGGTCAATAAATGTAACATAAGTTTAACAGAGGAATAATGAGATCTGTAAGTTCTTCTCACCCAAAAGAGTTTGTAGTTCATAGTACAGTTTGGGGTGTTTTGGTTTTTTTTCAAGATAGAGAAGTAAATATATGTAGTATTTTAGAAGGTGAAGAACATAACTAATTTACTGTAGTCTTTCATTTTTGTTATGGAATTGTTATTTGGGAAAAGGCAGCTAACTATTTTTAGTCCTTACAGCAGATGTTGGTAGTACTGTATAATAATTTTTATTCAGTGTATTGACTGGAGCTTTGAGTGAAGATACAACAGCTATAACATCTTGAACATTATGAGTTTAGACACTGAAGAAAAAATGCGTATTTAGAATATAGAAAATTGAAATAGTGAGTGGAATGGAAGTAATTCAGGCCCAATAGCTATGAACTCATGCATCTGTGATCCCAATTACAAAACAACTTAATTAGATTTAGGTGTTATTTTCTGTTTCTTGGTATTCGGATCATTGCAATTACTACAGAGTATTGTGTATTTTTAATTTTTTTTTAATGCATTCACTGGTTTCTTAACAGATTCTTTCTGAAGGATTGTATTTTCCATTTAACATTTCAGTAAGTTAACAATGCCTTTAATTAGATAAAGAAATTGAAAATTAAGAAATTGAATAAACCATTTTGAATAAGATCTAGGAATTAAGCACCATCTTGCTGAGTTACAAAACCTAAACAAGCACTTCCCTCACAGTGTTGTGACACATCTGTTAGAAAATATCTGTAGAAGCATAAATGTCTGTGTTACTTCAGTTATCTTATTTAGTTGCTGTAAGTTTAATGAAAATAAACCAAAGTTACAACACTGAAAGCAAAATGTTTCCCTGAAAAAACACAAACATAAAATCCAATCCAAGTTTATGTTAATGCTTTGATATCTTCTGAGCTATATAGTTTCTGTTAACAGTCCAGTTATATGTGCACATTTAAACATTTTGTAAGATACGAGGTTCTATGACATTTACAATTCAAAATCCCATTACTTTTAACAAGACATTTCAAAGAGATTAAGTAATTCAGATCATGTTTTTCGGAGAATTTCCACTCAGATCTACCCATAGTCCATAAAACTGCAGTTTAAGTAGAAGTCCTAGGAAGATGGCCATATAGTACTATAAACAAGCCACAAGAAAATGTTTTAACAAACGCAATAGAAACTAACTCAAACATCAAAAAATCATACAAACAGGAAGGAATACTGATTCAGGACCTGGGAAGCTGCAAAGCTGATCAAATCTGTCTGCCTGTATGACCATGGCTGTAAACATCAGATAAAAGAGATGCTGTCAAACATACTTCTAGGTTTTTGTAGAAATACCTACATAATAAGTCCAAGAGTGATGGTTTCACATGCCACAGATACTAAAAAATCTAAAAATGTGTTTTGCTGAAATTTTTAGCCTCCGGTAAAATAAAAATTCAGCTTTTCCATTTCAACTGGCACTGAAAATACTTTTTATCTTAGAAAAGCCTTTGGATTTAGTACCTCTAAACACCTGCTTGTGTGGAAAGGGTTTTTTACTAATATTAATTAACAGTAGTTGTTTAAATGTCAATGTCAAGAAGAGAACTCAAAGTCTACCGGTGCTCATCTGTTATTCTGACTAACATTCTCACAAAGATAGTGTTTATTTTATTAAAAGAAATTACTGCCATAAACAAACTCCAGAAGAGACCAGCAATGCAGGTCTATTCATCATTTCACCATGAAAGTGAGATAGAGAGACCCTGAGTATGAAAACCAGTGTCTCATGTTCCTTAGCAGAAATGTTTGAACAAAACAAACTTACAGACAGTGAAACAAATCTGAAAATAAGACATGTGAGGGCAATGCAGGACAAATTTCTAGTATTTAGGAAATGCAAATATTCATTTCTGGTTCTAGTTGCAGTAGTCAATAGCATAACTGCAGTAATGGAACAGGTAGCAATTTTCTCTGTCTGTGTTTTAAAATGGGCTTGGGGCCTGAGGAAAGAAATATCCAAATCAATAAACAAAATAAAAACCCTGCAGCAACTTTATAGCATCTTGAGACCTTTCAAACTTTCTTTTTGGTATAAAATGGAAAGCTCCTTCTTGTCAGCTAACAAGAATTTGTACTTTGTTGTGCCTCTTTTTTCTTCTCTTCCGTGTTTTGAGGAAATGGCGGAGAGAAAGGCATGTCGTTTAAGCCTGTAGGATTTATTTTCTTGTGAATTCCAGTGCCATCTGAGTGCTTGCTTTGATTGTTTCACTTAAAACAAAAGCCTCAGCATTCGTTTTATTAAGCCTTTATTTTTAGTTTGGGTATTTGTTTTTACTTTTAGCCTTCTGAACACTATGGTTTTCAGAACACAGTGTGATACATGGAACAAGATCAATATATTAAGGGATCTTCAGAAAGAAACCATTGTAACTGAAAGCAAGAAATAATCATAGTAAGGTTGATTAAGATTCAGGGCAAAAACACTCTGCTATTACCATAGACTTCATGGTTGGCATCTGTAAACTTTGAAAAGCCCTGGCTCTTTCTTATCCTGTGTCATTCACACTGAACTGTTTTCTGGTAAAACCACCTTCCTGCCCAAGGCAGCACAGTGGGGACAGCAGTACCCAAAGGTCTCAGTCCCGTGTGCCAGGTAATGTGACCACCGCTGGCACATCAGAAGCTTTAAACCAAACTGAGCTCCTGGGAAAAGATATCCTGGCATCAGTCTGCTGGAGCAAGGGAACAGCTCTGCAGGAAGGGCTCGGGGATCTTGGCAGACACCTCACTGAGCAGGAGTCAGTTGAGTGATGAAGGCCCAAAGAATATATGCATTAGCAATAAAGTAGTCAACAAGTCAAGGGAAGTGGTTACTCTCATCTATTCTCATCTACTTGCATTTTAAAAAAGTTTAGTGAGGAGGACTAGAGGACCTGCAGGATCCTTCGCATTCTATATGATTCTGTGCAAATATCCTGTTAGTGAAGTGTTAGATCTCTAGATGAATATTGAATATTATTAACTGTCATATAATTGATCATCATGTTTTAATAAGATAAAGAACAACAGGAGGTTTAGTGTAATCCACACTATCACCACCACCATGTTTCAAATTATAAAATATTAGTTAATTTTTATAATAAAAGTTGATTTTTAATTTTGATTGCCTGTTTTGTTTGCAGAGTTACAGAGTTCCCTTCTGTAATCTTTAATCTGCCACTTGTGTAACTTGGTGCCACTGGGATAAGCCATTCCCCCCTTTGTGCATGTGCTGAAGCTGAGTTAATGTCTAGGCACCCTGAGGTTCCATGGCGAGCACATATTATTTCTTGGCTCTCTTAAATGCTCTGGACTGTCCTCCCACTGTGTAAGGATTCTAGCATCTTAGTTTTGGTATTTGAATTGGATATCTAAGCTGCGCATTGCGAATGGCTTCTCTTCACAGCACTGTGCATCAATGCATAAGGGCTGACAGATTCTCACTGTCTCAGTGGGATGTTGAAGAAATCATACCATAAGTCATTTCATTATAGCGCTGTTGGGATCTTTGTCAGAACCTTGGGTGAAAAGGACAATATGCTTGGGAGGTGATTATTTGACTCCACTTGCTTGAAGACAGTAAAAGGATTTTTTTTGGTCTTTCTTTCTGAAGAGATGAAAGAGATTTACTGAAATGAATGTGACACCGAATTGTTCCATTGCCATCAGGTTTTAGTAGTTACTGTGATTATTCAATCATGAAAGAAAAACAGGCAATCAGCTGATACATGTTTAAGTCTTCAGGCCAAGCATGTTAATTTTTGCAAGCAGCAAATACAATGCTTTACAACTCTTTTAAAAGCAAAGCATCTCATCTATATCTATTCAGATTACTTGTCTTATTTATATTGTGCATTATGGGTAGTTCATATTACCTTTTCTGGCAAGTATACAGAGTTCAGTATTCATCTTCATCATCAAAATCCCTACAAATGACAAAGTTTAGGTTAATAACTTTTTTGGTAAGTCAGGAATGAATAACTGCCCATTAACCTCTATGTGTCATCTTGAATGTTGATATGTATCATAAATTAAGCAGTAGAGGACTTCACTTTAGATTAGAGAACCCCAGGAAGACTCAGAAAATTCATAGTGCAGTGTTCTTGATTCAGTCATTGGCTTTCGTCTAGGTTAGTGCCAGAAATGAAGCGTTATAACATATAAGTATAAATATCTAATTTACAAATATACAAGGTAGCGATGATACTCTCCGTATTATATACAAAACAAACATATGCATGATCACTGAGATAATAGTAATTGTCTTTCACAATAGTATATAACTAAAATCTAATCCTCCTGGCAATCATAGGCATTTAAATAATCTGTGTATCTTTCTGAAGTTTAATTACTGCACCTACTGCAGGTCACTTTTTTAAAATTTTTGCCAGTGTACTTCCATGTCAGTACTTGATAAGCTTTTTTTGTTCCTATTGGAAACTCTTAAGAGTTAAAAAAGCCATTTAAGAGTTTATAAAAAAACATATGCTGCCAGCATCCAGATGAAGAGGATTTCAGAGGTACATACACTGTGCCTAGCTTACTGCAAATAGTAAGGAAAGGAAAGCATTGGCATTTGCAGAATAAAGTTGCTATAAACACATAAAAGTTGCATTAAAAGTTAATAAAATGCAATTGCATATTAGCCTATGCCAATGCTGTTTTGAGAAAACTATTTAAGGAAAAATTTTAAAGAAACTTCTAAGAATATTTTCCAAATTCCCATGTCATAAAAGAGCTTAAAATAAACATTGTGTTGAATGATACATAGAAAAGTATAGGAATCCAAGAAATAAAAGCTAGGGAAGACAGTGCTTTGAATCTTCATACATTCTTAGTAAATGAAGGCAAAATGCAATAAAGAAAATTGGCATTTTGGTATAAAAAAAACCTAGTTTTTTTTCAAAAAGACCTAATGCATATTTCCTGAATACACTACCTTAAATTCAATAATTATGAACATAATATGTATATCATGGGGAAGTAAATGATCATCAGCACATGTATATATCGGTACAGAGAAAGTACTTATTGTATCTGTTGCTCTTGGTACTGCCCCATTATCCTTGAGTTTGTTACCTTTCTATTGATTGGTAAATTAACCACTCAAAAAATGTGTCAAAAGGCATAAAAATCACTTGAATGCTGATAAATATTGGGCAGTTTCAGAAAACTGACATATCTTCCTTTATGGATATATTTCTTCTTACTGCAGATCTAATGCATTTGAAGTGCTGGCACTCGATGGAGTTAGTACTGGGATACTTCAGTTTTATACAGCCCAGGAGAGTGCTGACTGGCTGAGAGCAATGTCAACTAACATCAGTGATTTGACACTTCAAAATGTATGTTACTTTCTGCATATTTTCTTGTTTATGCTCTTGTAAAATTATTTCTAGTTTTCAAAGGGTAAGAAAAAAAAACACAAGTAAGTTACAATATATAAAATGCTTGTGTATGGGGAGGAAAAGGAAAAAGGAAAAAGTAGGGAGAGGTTGCCTGATCAAAAGTATCATGAAGTTTTCAAGGCTTGCAGTGTTAGCATAGAATAGAGAGCAGTAGAAAATCAGATTACATTTATCATTTTAATGACCTTTTGGGTCAAAATATTTATCCATACTGGTCATTTCACAGAGATTTGGATATGACCAAATATTTCATTTTTACATTTTTGTAATTAAACTGTGCTTGGAATTAGCACTTGTTGATTTTGAAACAAGCATGTGAAAATTCTTTAGCTAGTGAAGCATAATTTACAGAGGCTTAATGGGAGACAGTGTTTTTACCTCTCTAAATTGTCTAAGAGTTGATTTATTTAAGGTCACATTATTCCATCTCACTTCCTGGAAGTATAAAGAAGCTTATGCTATTTTAAGTTATTTCTGTAAATTAATAAGTAACAATTGCCTTTGCAAGCAGAAATATTAACTAATCCCCAGAGAAACAGAAAATTACTATTTGGACAGCACATTTATTATTCCAACAAAGAGCAGCCAAAAATATTGATAATTACAGAATTAACCACAAATTTAAATAGGAAACTCAAGAATGTACAATTTTGAAAATATATTTGTCTTTAAGAAATGGTAAAATTCAGTGATGAAAATACAATAGCACAGTTGTCCCTGAAAGAATTGCCTGTGCAGGTTTTAATCTTTTTTTCTCTAGGTGTGTTGAGTCTGTAACTTCTTTCATAAATTATGATTCAGTAGCATGACTTCAATTTATGCTTTGTACTCTAAATGAACTGTTGCTTAGGTTTCCAGATTATATTGTGTAGAATTTGTATTAGATTTCAACATAAATCTTTGGCTAAAACAGACTTAAAATTTAATTTATTTTCTTAGTCTTCAAAAGTTACATGAATCACATTTGATCATAACAGTTCATTTATTCCATTAATTCTTTTAAAATATTCAATTGCTTAAGCAATCTCTTTGACAAAATCAAACATTTTTGCTTATGATGCATTCATTATAAATACTGTCTGTTTAATGACTGACATACAGGTTATTACTATTTGATAATTCCAAAAAAGTGTATTGTAATATTTCTAGAGCAATTCCAGTTCACAGTTATTAAGACAATTTTTTTTCTTTCTAGTGAAATTCACTGAATAAAAGCCACTCCAAGGGTATAAGTGAATAAGAATAAAAAGTGGCTATAAATGCAGGAAACTTTTATTAGTCACAGGGTGTTAGTCTGTTTTGTTCCAAAGGACTACATGCAGTAACTATGTGTCCTGACATAGTGTCTTCACTGTGCAGCAACCTGTCAGCAGCAATATTTTATTATAAACTGAGTACTTTCATTCTTTTCCAGTATCTATTAATAGTGAATTCTAGTGTCAGCAAAGTGGTCATATAACTGGCTGTTCCCAGGAAGGGTCTGAGAAACAACAGTCATGATGAATGTCCATGTTTTGTGTTCTTGGTGAGTTACAAAGTAAGCTCTATGCAGCTCCTATAAGAAGCACATAAACGTTTTGCTTGGATAGCAGCTTTACAGGTTTTGTCAGGTGTGCAGCCTATGGTACAACTGGGAAGGTCTAGCCAGCGCATTTTTTTTATTATTGATCATCAGAAGGGGAGATGCACTAGTCAGTGAGAATTCCTTTTGTTGCAAACTATTATTAAGAGGAGGATTGTGAGGCTGGAGTACTGCAGAAGGCTGAAGAGCATTCATTGCCCCTGGGCAGCTGGAAAAACACAGACCACTGTCCACAGTGCCTAGGGCTGGGTCTTTGAATTAGGCTTCTTAAAAGTCCATTTGGAATGCTTTTTATTACCTTAGCCCTATCATTCAAAAAAATGATTCTTTTCTTATCATACCTCTGACACTGATATTAGGGAATGGATCTGTAATTCCTTCAGAGCTTCTTCCTGTTTCTGCAGTTCTCCACCTCTGTAGAGTGTCTCTCCATTCTCCAGGAGCGAAGATAATCACTACTCACTCAGAAATTGTTTCGGAGAGTTCCTTATCTGGTTATGGGTTATTTTCACAAGTACTGGCTGACTTTAAGTTCAATTGCTTCTCCAAATATTTAAACTATTGATTTCCTATTCTGTCCCATGCCGTCATCTCTGTACAGAAATTAATTACTAGACATGTGGTCACAATGGACTTTCTTGCTAATACTGTTGGCATAATGTTAGCATCCTTACCTGAGCTATTACTCGTTTTTTAAGCAATACTTACCATTATTCATGTTTTACTTCCATGCATTTTTACATTTTCTTTTGCTGGTACTTCTTTCATGACTTTAGCAACTTTTCTTGCACCTTAGTCATTCTTACTTAAGCTGTGCTTATTTGTGCTACTCTTATATACATCCTTTGTCCTACATATTTGCACAACATTTTGAATAATTTGTTTTGGAATTTTAGTTCTTAAAGAGCTCCTAATGGGATTGTTTTCATACAGTGCACTCAATCTTTCCTGTATCACTTTACCCTAATATACTTCATTTTTTTATTTTACCCTAATACAGTCATGTTCCACAGCTCTTTGTCAGATCTCCTGCTGATGCCAAGAGACAGTTCTAATGTAGCTAGTGCAAAAATAGCTCTGCCGCAATGTGACACTTCTGCTAATGTCAGACTACTCTTTTGAAGTACTGAAACATCTAACTTCTGTACAAAGGCAAGCTCTCTGGGGATCAAGTGTATAGGAGGAGTCATCTTTAGACAGTGAAGATGCAAGAAGTTGCCACTGCATAGGAGTGATGCCCCTGTATGTTAGCATATTTAGAGAGTGTTACTTCGTAGATGAGAAATAATGATTCTGGTACCAGCCTGGAGTTAGTTCTTAGAGGACAGAGGAGCACAGGGAATGCTGCAATGTGGAGAAAAATGTAAGCGTGTCTTTTTGGCCCTCATTGCTGATACATGCTTTGTATACTTAGCTCAGAAAATGTCCTAGTAACAGTCAACTTTACAAGCAGCATGCATTTACATTTTTTCTGAGGACCCTTGCCCCAAATTATTGCCCTCTCTGTTCATACTCTGTTTTTTTCACATACTTTTCTACCAGCATGAAACTACCCTATCATCTTCCTTTGTGATTCAATCCCCATTTTCAATGTTCTCAAAGCTCTTTACGTTTGCCTTTGGCAGAAATAAATAGAGGTGAATCAGCACCTCGCATTTATTTCTTCATGCACCTCTTTTCTCACAGAAGGAGGTGCAGTTGAAGAAACTGAGGGAAGAGGGGTAGCAAACTGGCAGTGAATCTTCCATGATGAAACAAGAAAGACAGGAAACAAGTTAATCTGCATGTGCTTCTCTCTGCTCCTGTTCTCAATTTCTTCAGCTGAGGGGTTCTTTATAGGCTGAAGTAACAATGCTGTGATAGTGATGATTTTTTAGGAGAAAGGTCTTTGGGATAATTTATATTTCTCTGTCTATTCTTCACCATTCAGATTGACAGCTGTTAGATATGTGCAGCTTTTCTCATGGATCTTAATTATTTTCTTTGAAATACAGCACTGAACATAAATTTAGTCATAATCAGTAGAAGCACTTAAAGGTAATGCTGTCAGTCCATTTACATTATAGAGATTTGTTTCTTATATTTATAACTTGCTCAAGGTTTTGCATTTTTTTTCCAGTATATTGTAATGGTGTTTCTTTTTGAAAAAATATTCATAAATAAATGAGTAGGTCATAAGCAGGTAAGAGAACAAGTTACGATGCACTTGTTCCACTTTAAACATTATTTATGATTTCTATAAATCATTCCAGCAGTTTCATTGGAGGATGATAGAAACTTGATATAAATTTGATATTAGATATTAAAGTAGAGTTATTATTCCAGATCACATTTATGCCCATGACAGCTTTTTTAATTGTATATGTCATAGTCTGCAAACCTTCTCTTTTATTTCTTCATGTAAACACATATTTAGG
Source organism: Origma solitaria (assembly GCA_013397895.1). Lineage (NCBI taxonomy): Eukaryota > Metazoa > Chordata > Aves > Passeriformes > Acanthizidae > Origma > Origma solitaria. Next base: position 1,072,996 of record VZRL01001399.1, on the reverse strand, counting down.
TGATATTCAGTACTGCAGTCGTGTGAAATTTCTGTTGTAATAGAGAGAGATTTATTACATATGAGCTTTGAACATACATAAAAAAAAAGAACAGAAAGAAGATTGAGAATGTCTTGCTTTCTTTACCCAGAAGAATGTGGGGTGCATGTGATGGAAACAAAATCCTTGTGTGTCGGAAGCAGTATGCAAGTTTGACTGCCTCAATGGTTATACAAACAACACTACTCCCAGGGTGAGAATAAGGAACCACGTCCCCTAACCTTAGCCAAGCAATAAGCACTCACATAGGATACTAATACAGCCAAGAAAAAAGATAGGTGCCTGTCAAGATCCTTCACTCTCACTGTTTTCTGGAAAGAAAATATAGGTATATTATGTGTGAGATAAATCCCAGCCTGGGAGATATTTGGATTTAGGTAAATGGTTCTGAATCATTTCTCTTCCTGCCCCATATGTATACATTTAGAACAGAGTATAGGAATTACAATTTGCTTAATACTTCCTTTTCCAAGTTGCCTGCAGTCTTTGCAGACCCAGGATTTTTGTTTTAGTTCCCCTGCTGTCTCCAGCTCCCATTTCTATACCACAGTGCTGAGAGCTCCTGCACTGCTAGCAAGGTAAATGTATCCCATTTGTATTCCTGTCTGCACCAGCTGTGGAGGCATGTGACGGGCACATGTGGTGCCGGGTGAACAGAGGAGTTCGTACTTCTCTGCTAACCCCTGTGACATTGGGGTGTAATGTGATATAGAAGCAGATCTTTCCTCTCCCCACAGCTACTTCAGGGCTGCAGGCATCCTGCTTTGGATAGGGAATGAACTGTCTGTGCAGTGAATATCTGTGAAGTCCAAAGCATTCTTCCCTATTATCCTTACCAATGGGAAGCTGAACTGCTCATGAGGATGCTTTCCAAGGTACCCTACCCTCATGGTGCAGAAAACCTTCGTGGCCAGTCTTACACACATTTTTCCAGGCACATCTGAACCCATTTATTTGCACTGGTTTGTACTATAGTAATCTTATTATTGAGCATTGTTTTGGACACCTGAAAGGAGTCCAATTATTAAACACACATTTTCTGTGTGTATAACATGGTTTTTATGTAGTTACTTTGTGTATGTATTTGTGTCTGAAGCACAGGAGAAATGTTGGACATGAATATGGGCAGGGTGTGTCAGCCTTTCTACTGACATTGAAGTATTCCAGGTGCCTTTTCATTATGTCCTGCACAACTGCTCTAGCAGGATTAAATCCACCACCAAATCAGACTGGTGAGGTCTGCTTCCTTCTGCAGCATTGGGCATGTCACCAATTTGTTTTAACCAAGATACAGAGTGAGGTTCTTGAGTTCTGGCTCATTTGTTACTCATGGAGCCCCAAGGGCACCAAGAAGCTCAACCACCTCTTCTCCCAGCCAGTTGCTCCAGGTCAGCCCCTGTGCAGTGCAGCCCTGCAGCCAGGGGCTGGCTGAGGAAGGCACACCTGTGTGTATGACCTGTGAGAAGCCTTGCTGGGGCCCCTCTCTCCACTCAGGAGCTGAATTTCAGTTGCATCCTCATTGCTCTGTGCCTGTGCTAACCTTCAGGTGCCAGCACCTGCAGGCCGTGACCCACCTCTGTTGTAGAAGTCCCTGCTCCTCCTGTAGGGTGGCAGAGAGCTGGTAGGGCCACTCCAAGAGCCTGGCAGGATCTCCCAGCACACAGGCCTAAGGTGACAGCCAGGCCTGGCAGATGCCTCAGGCTCCCAGCAGCTTGGCCACCTCAACCTCAGACCCTCAGTCACTCCCAGCTGTATGACCCCCCAGCACATCTGCACTGTTTGACTTCACGATTCAATTCTAAAGGGCTGAAAGAGTGAGCGTGTGAGGGAGGAGAAACCCTGATGGCCCATGTTGGGTTAGGACTGATGAGAGAGCTCCTACATCCCTGAGCATTGCTATCATCCTCTGTAGACTCTGTTGTCATCCTACCCCTCCATATCGCCTTCTGTCTTAGGGTCATTTTGTTTATGATCATAGATACTTCCCTCTATATGGGAAAATGACTTGGTTTTGTCATCTGTGGGGTGCAAATGTCTGTGTGTCTGTCTGTCTGTCTGTATGTGTATAAATCCTGACACATCCTGAGGCCTGTGTCATTACCATAACACAAACCCTGTTGGCCCACACAGGTGTTCTGGGTCTGGCTGGGATGGGGGCACCTTTCTTCATAGCAGCCAAGTGGTGCTGTGTTTTGCATTTGTAGCTAGAACAACGTTAATAACACACCAGTGTTTTGACTGGTGCTGAACAGTGCTTGCACAGGATGAAGGCTTTGACTTTTTCTCACTCTGACACAGCCCACCCACCTCAGCAAAGGATGGAGAAGGAATTAGGAGGGGACACAGATGGGACAACTGACCAAAAGTGGGCAAAAAGATGTTCCATACCACTGTGCTCAGCAATAATGAGTGGCATAGTGGACAAAGGAGGTGTGGCTTTGTCTTCCGTGATAGCTCTTGCTTGGAATCTGCTTGTGGGAGGCAGAGAGTGATTGCATTACATCACTTGGTTTCTTTTTTTTTCTTGTTTCTTTCACGAAAGCTCTCTTTATCTTGGCTCAGAAGTTTTCTTGCTTTTCCTATTCTCTCACCCTTCCTGCTGGTAGGGGGAAGGGAGTGAGCAGCTCTGTGGGTGCTCAGCTACTGGCCAGAGCCAGCCCACCACAACAGTCAACACATCACCATATTTACTGAGTTACATCCACAGGTCTGATCTCATAAATCTGGTATGCTCAGGATACAAGCAACAGCCCTGGATTTCTCCTACTCTTTTCCTATGGCAATTGTAGTTTTCCCTGTGCATAGGTATAGGGTTTGGGCCTTCCATCACAAGCCTTTCATTTCCAATAAAACAGGCTTTTTGAAAACAAGGTCCTTTGGAAGTACTCATCAACTCTAGGACAGTTTTCAGCTTACACCTAGCATATAGGGAAGTCTGGTTTTCTACTGTATTTCTTTCTAGATTCTTATCTACACTTCATAATATTGCACTTTAAAGAAATGTTGCATTTTAAAGAAGTGAATCTATGTCAGTGTCCATCCACCATTCATCTGTGCAAACTATGACTGTCAAAGTCAAAATGAACAAAACTTTTCATTATCTAAACAAAGAGGAAAAGCTTTGTCTTGAAGAGTAAACTAAGAAGAAAGCTCATGCAATTTTCCTTTCATCTTTAAATACATCTTACACTCTATGGTCATCATTTCACAAGGACTTAATTACAGATCTCATTTAAGAATCTGCTTAAGCAATTGTTTAACTGAGAACCAAGTGAGATGTTTACAGTACAGTGTAACATTTTCATTCAGACTGACAGTTAAATTCATAAATGCTAATCTTTATGAGGTTGCAAATGCTTATCTTAAGGAAAACTCTGAAAAAAGGCTTTTGTCTTTCAAATCCTTGGTTTTATAAATTCAGAATAATGGTAAAAAACTAGTATTTAAGCACTGAATTATACAATTTCTTACAAATATAATTTGGAAGTATTAATATAGTATTCAATAACTAAGTCAATCAATGCTAATTGCACCACAGAAACTCTTCAGCATCTTAATAACTCTGTATTCTTCCATCTCTCTTTCATAGATGAAAATGGCAAATAAATGCTGTTCTCCCTCTGATCAGGTAAGATTTCCATTATATTATCCAATTTTTTAATTCTTGTGATAACATTAATGGAAAATTTGTAAAGCTTGTGTTTACACATCTTGTCAGTTTTAAAATTCTGAAGTTTTCTATGGTCTGAAATTCTGAAATTACCTACTCAATACAGCGGATTCTTAATATGCTTAATAATCCACAGTAATGAGCAAAACCCTCCACTACAAACTTAAAAAGTGGACTAGATGGAGCCACGAAATACATGGAAGGGGAATGATGGGACTCCTAACCAGGCCTTGGAAAGCACAGTCTATGTTTGCATGCAACACTGCAGCAGTGAGCCTATTAATTCTCCATTTACATCACATACGGTGCACAGATAGCCAAGGAGAGTATTCCAGATCCAATCTATTTTGCATGTACCATGATATGCAGACTGCATTTGCCATAATTGTTTGTCTGTGACTCTCAGAGCTCAGGAGCCTGATGATATATTTCTTCTACTCCAGCTAGACCAATGTCCTGAAAACCCAGATAAATTTACTGACTGCGAAGTATTCTTGCTTCTTGCAGCATTGCAAAGAGTTTTTTCACTCACTTTGTAAAATATAATAGTAGCATTTTCCAGACTAATTTGTTAAATCTGGAAAGTATTTTGAAGTTTGCATTATAAAACTAATGGGTTTCACTTACATCAGCTTTCATTGCGTCAGGCTAGAATTGAATCATGACTGAAGAACAGAGACCCCAATTCCACCAGTTTTCAAAAATCCCAGGCTTGTTGATTATAAAAGTGAAAAATAAATGTCTTTTATAGTGTTTTGCTGCAGAAATTAAAATGTTTTTTCAGAAGTCAAAGCCCAAGTCAAAAAATTCTTCATGTCAGGATCAGATAAACATCTATGAGTTTGACATATTTTATACTCTTGTATGCCACTAGTTTGTCACCTTATTTGTAAAAAAAAAAAGTGCTTGGACATGTATAGACTTTTCTAAAGTTACTAAAAATATTCAAGCATTGACATTTTCTTATACAGGAAGCTGTTTCCTTATAGTTGGGTTAATCCTTTGAAAAAATATACCCCAAGACCTACTATAGACTTTCATCTGTGTGTAGAGGATAATCAAAATACCCCTAAAACCCAAATGAATACCTATTCCTGATAAGAAGTGAGCATTTAGTCTTCACAGGCAGTCTCACTTCCGACACCTTGCTAGTCACCTGACTTCCATGACTTTCTGAATATCGTGGAGAGTGGCTTGGCAATTACTTCAGACAATTCTCTTAGGACTTTGGGATGAATCTGATCAGGTCCCATAGACTTACGTATGTTCAGGTTCTTGAAATGGTCACAAATCTCTCGTCTTTACTTACAGTGGGAGGGACTTTGCTCTCCCATCACCCATCTTACAGTCCATCCTCTAGCAAATGTTCCAATGTGAAACTTGATGTCAGTGCTTTAAATCATCCTTTGTAGGAGCCACTTTTGCTGTCTTGACTTCCCTCTTAGCCTATCATCTGAAGTAAGTACCTAAAGTTAGGCAGTACAAATCAATTCTACTTTTTCCATTCCAGGTATGAAAAGAAGGGACAACACAATTAGAACCTTAATTTCAGAAGCTGAAAATTTAAGGTAGAACTCACAGCAACAAACATTGGATTGTTCTCAGCCAAAAAGTGAGGAAAAAGGTTTTTAATTAATTTGGGCAGATCAGGTAAACAAAACTAGAAAACATTAAAATATTAAAGGAGCAAATGTGAACAACTCAGGCTTTATACATCCTGAGAAAATTTGCTTTAAAAGTAATAAAAGTGTGAATCTTTCAGATATATGTATCACAAAGGCACCAGATAAAACTTGGCAATGATAACTGAAAGCAAAAGAGGACTTGTTCTGTCCTAGATTAATGGAGCCAATTAGTGTCAGTTACATAATGTTTGTACAGACCTGAATAGCTCTTATTAATGCAATTGATTTAAAATTTAGAGAAAGGATAACTTTAAGAGATTGAAGGTCACTTGAAGAACTGCCTTGAAGTAAAATTGCTAGCTGCAATTGCTAGCTGCAAATTTACCTTTCCTTTTGAGTATGGACATTCCTGAAGAATTAAACAGGTCCTTAGAGTTTCATTACTGTGTTGCCTCCGGTGAGTTTTCTTCATTGCTTTTAGAGTCCAACTTAATCTTTCATAAAAGGAGAAGGTTGGATGTGGATAGGTTTCATTCAGATTCTGGTTTTCACAGGGCATTAACAAACTAGGAATCATGGTTATAAAGAACATAAAAAAATACTTTGTTAAACCTGGTTTTCTCCTTTTTCTTTCATATTGCCTCTGACTGGTTTTACTGCAAACTGAATCTCCAGAACATGATGAATTCTGTAGGCATTTAAATAAAGAAAAATGGGGAAGGACTAAGATATTTGTTCTTGGGTCTAAACCATCTCTATTTATGGGTGTCTTTGACAAAAAGATGTCAAACAAACATGGTGTAATTCTTGGCCTATGCAGGGCTGTAAGTAGGACTTTGATGGTCCTTGTAGATCCCTTCCAACTCAGGATAGTCTATGATTCTCTTATTCTATGACATTGTCCCGTGTCTATGATCAAAAGTTAGGTAGCAGTCATTGTAGTTATTATTGATATGTATATATTTTAAAATAAACAGTGCCTGGTCATGAAGTGAATTTTCATGGTCTGGCTACTTCCACAATTTTAAATTCTTTTTGCCCACCAAAGCCGGTTGTCTGCATTTAAACTGCCTATTGGAAATTATTTCCACCAAAGCTAAAATCCCAGGCTGTCTGTGGAAATTGCTTGGAGAGTTCTAGTTATACTGGGACACATGATAGTTACTCTGGGTCAAGGACTACAAGATTTTAAGAAATATTCAGGGATTGCACAGATTTGAAAGATATTAAAAAAGTAGCACTACTGAAGCTCTGGTTCTAAATGTCTATGCAAACTGTGTCGATGAAACACACAGCATCTAAGCATTATAACTTTTGATTTTCCTTGATATAATTTATTATAATACTCTAGACATTTGAAATCACTTGATTCTTTGCTAGATTTGGGACTCAGTTTTCCAAAAATACACATTTTCCAAAAATACATATGGATTGCTCTTTTTTTTTTTTTTTAATGAAAGTAATTTAGACAATTCTCTCTCCGTATAGGTAAAAATACTTGCAATGGTTTTGTTTTGGTTTTTTTTCTTTGCTCAATAGTTTTTTATGTTTTTAAGACTTAAACTTTTATCACTGTTATTTCAGGGGATTTGTGTCTGCCAAGTGACATATCAAAGGATTAGAAAACGGCAAACATCATTGCTGTTAATGAATAAAGAAGGAGAAGTTGGACAATTAGAGACTAGTCAATTTGACTTCAGTCTCTATAAAGAAATATGAAATAAATAAACAAAATACCTGTATTGAGCAGAAAGATGACGAATGACTGCTCTGAAGGATTTGTCAATAATAAATAGTGACAACCAATCTAATTTTCTTCTGTGATCATGTAACATATCTTGTGGATGTGTGACAGGAGGTTGCTGCAACATGTCTTGATTCCAGCAAGGCTTTGAACAATTTTTGACATTACAATATTTTAAATAAGTATCATATGGATTTGGTTGTATGGATTTTGTTGGATAATCCAATATTAGGTATAGATGGTTCACTTTCAAAACTGACATTTTGACTAGATGTGCTGAAGAGGTCTGACCTAGATCCAGTTCCCCTGAATACTGCCTTTATGGTGCATTAGCAAAAGTAAGCCTACTAATTTTGCAGACATTAAGCTTTAAAGTACCGTGTTAGACATATGAATGATCTTGCCATATTGAAGAATGAGTCTGAAAAACAGAGTTGAAGCCAATTAGGATGCTGCATATAGGCAAAAATAATTAAGAATATGTAAAAGACTGTGAAAAACTGAAAAGGTTGTTACTGGAAAATATTTGATTGTTATCTGGGGGTGTAAATTCTTTGAGAAAGTTTTGGTTCATCCACCATTGTCTTACTAGAGCTCAGAGATGCCCCTATCTGCAGATATAGATAGATATAATATGAAAACAACAGGTTCATTTTTATGAGTTATTACTATGGTTTATTATTAAGGTTTATCATTATGGTTTATGATTACACCCGGATGTTGTAATCAGGTATAGAGTTGACCAACAGAGACCCCAAAAACTTGCATTCCTTTGTTTTACCTTATATTCCTCTTCTCCCCCTTTCCCCCTCCCAAATAAGGAACTCACCCGCGCTTTACTGCTTCCCCGCCGGCCCTTTTCTTTTCTGAATTTTACATGCTTATCTGGTTATTTCAGCCTTAATCTGTGATACCAACACAGTTGTCTGTAAGTCAGTCCCTTTTTTTCATTATCTTTTGACATTTTTCACCCATTATTCCCTTTCTTTTAGTGTATTTCACCTTCTGGTTTACCCCTTTATTGCTGTTTACCCCGCTGTTGGCTTCAGCTGGCAGGCAGCCTCTCCCTTCATGCCACGAGTGACGTCCAGCACTGTGACATTGCCAGTTTCACATCAGGCCAGGCTGGCTGCTTGCCTGCACGCGGGAACAACCGCGTCTCCTTGGCGGCTTTTGGGAAAGGCAGGCATTGTGGGCTGTACCTAAGTGAGCTCCTGCAAGACATGCTAAGTGCTCCTGTTGCTGTAAGGCCTTGGCAGGAATGCTGCCTTGGATTTTGTGCACTGTATTTCTGAAAAGATTTTGCCCAGAGGTTTTCTGTGGCCTTTGTGGGCAGGTTGAGAGAAATACAGAGACACAGGTATGAAAGAAATATGCAGTAATGATAACTTTGTGCTCAGAAAATAATATGTGAAAAGCAGCAAAGAATGATGTCATGCAAGCTACATATCCTTGTTTGTGCATTTTTACTCCATTTATGAACTGAGTACGCTTTTTTAACTCTTCCAGTCTAAGGTGAAAAGCATTTGAGTCTTTAGTGGATAGGCAAAAAGAAAGTCTTTAATTATGACTACAGCACAAGTGATTCATGTTTGACATGAGAAACAAAGTGCTAGAACAGATTATTGAGAGAAAATAGGAAGCCTCCACTAGTAGATGTCCTGAGAACATTAAGGAAGCATTTTTTAGAAACAAAATAGATATCACGGCTACTGCATTTTGGAGAGGGTAGAGTACTAAGTTCCACAGAAGCCTCCTTTTTACTCTGATAATTTTAAGATCATAATTTTAAATAAGAAACTTTTCAATTATGAAGGGTTTTCTTATTGTTCCTTATAGCAGAACTGCTGCGGCAGGCGTTATATGAACATGTTTGTCTGGCTTCATCCTGCAGCATAAAAGAAACCCTGTGAAGGATCAGTTTATCTTTTTTTTTTGTTATTCTTTTCTTTTTTCTGAAAACAGAGAAAAGTGTTTTTAAAAATACAACATATAACAATAAAATTACTTTATCCTTATAGTTAGTCTGGAAAAGTTAGATTCTTAAAGACTATAATTTTATGACTTTCACTTCTAGAAAGAGAGCCGGACTAAATTCCTTTAAGCATAAAGAGACCACATAGAGGTAGAATTGAGGTCTTCCTTCATAATTTTATAAACTTTATTTATATGGGATGACAGTTTTTCAGTTCTAATGAAATTGGCTTGATTTGCTTCAGAGACTTTTTCTGGGACCTCAGATCCTCAACAGAAAAAATGTGCTCGAACAGAGGAAGTACCACTCAAAAACATTTAAAATTTTTTAACCTCTAAGTCAGCTAATATGCAGTGCTGTGAGATATATCTGCTCTGTGATCTAAACAGTTATGGTTTGAAATGGTTTCTTCTTTATTTTCTGCTTATTAGGTGTATATTATTGTTGCAATATTGCTAAAATATAAAGCAGACATGTAAGACAAAGAAAGTTGTGAAGGATGTGAGTTTCCCATTTTTATTTCATTTGTTTAGTTCCTGCTGCACAAACAGTGCTACTGATCTGCTATAATGTAAGAGTGCATAACCTGTAAGACTACTTACTGGTGGTAGCTGTCTTCAAGAGAGTTTTATGCTTTGGATACTAACTTGAACAAGGCTATAATGAGTAAAGGTGAGACATCAGCTCCAATTTACCATCCTCCTTGTTAAAGCAAGCAAACAAAGAGTAGAAATTAGTATCGCTACCCAAAAGTATTCGTAATCTAAATTTTGCACAGGCAGACAATGCCTGGGAAGACACATGAATTCAGATACATACCTTATATGTATATTTCATAGTTCCCTTCAGCTTAGTATGGATATATTGCACTTTGTGGTGTTCAAACTGTGCCCAGCTTGGAATTATAAATTTGATCCTTGAACTAAAGCACATAAAACACTTGAGTGTCATAATTTCTAAGTTCTTCTCTAGTTTGCTCTCTTGAACATTTTATTTTGAAAAGTGGCCATTCAGACATAACTGAATCCAATGGATGTACAACGGAAACCAGTAATGTAAGGTATCAAAACTTACAGCATTCCAATTCTATTTTTATTTTTACTTTATGTTTTAAAATATTGTATTTTTAGTTAAACTTTATGTATGTGTAAGGACTGCTTGCCCCATCTGCCACTCCTGCCCAAATAGTTGTAATCTTCAAAATATGCCATCTACCACTTGTTTTGGTAGAAGTACCTCAAGATGTACATCTCTTCGCTTTCTTAATTTGGTATGGTTCCATTGTGCCTCGTGGCATGACACTGGTTCTTAATTTGCAGGTCAAGCTGGTGTCTCTTGTAGATTCTTATCCCACTTTAATTGCAGAAGTGTATCTGTCTGTTGATTTTCTTTCTTCAATTCCCTCCTGAGTGTTTTGCATCATCTACTTTTCATAACTAATTTAGCTAAAAATACTATATACAAAATGCACTGACAGCTTTATTAAATTTCACACATGTTAAATTTCCAGTCATTGCAACATCTAGATGCTTTTTTGCTGTAGGAAAAAAAAAAAGTGCAAATAAGAACTTTCATTTATCTGCTATGATTTGATTACATTTTGTTAGTGACTTGTTCTATCTCCTTGTAATGAGTGTCATTGCTCATTTTCTTCTTACAGGAACTTTTGGAAATTGTATTAGAACATGTCAGAAACTTAATAATATATCAATGATGTATGGGTCGTTTTCAAACAGCAGGGAAAGCAACACTGAGAATGGGACAGTTTGTAGTATTATGCCTTATGAGCACCCCTGAAAACTTCAAATGGCAGGTTTCAATCAGAAAAACAGAATAGTTTTTATCCCAGGATAACATTCCCACTCACATACTGAGATCCAATTAAAATCTCAGTAACCTGGTAATCCACAGACAGCTTGTTCTTTAGTACCTACACTTGTTTGCTTTTGTTCCCTACAAACTTTTGTTGAACTGAATAATTATTCTTTCTACATTTCTGAGGTCCAAATGACCATTAAATAAACCAGTCAATAAGAAAGATATGTAGAAAGAAAGTAAAAAAACCTAAAAGTATATTGGACATAATTGTTTTTGTCTATATTATTTGATATTATGACCCTGATAAACTGAATATATAATATAATTTGTAGTAGTGCATCAACAATAATTTAGTATATTTTGACAAAGTAATTCTATGTCTGAACATCCTGTTTCTACACTTTTGCTGACTACTGTAGAAACAATGTTTTGGTGGGAATTATTAAATTTACAGAATAGCAAATCATGAACTGGAAGGGTTACTGTATAACTTGTGTTGTTTCTTAGATGTCCTTAAAATGTTAATGCTGGAGCTCAGTAGAACGGTATGGAGAAGGATTGCCTGGCTTGACATTCTGATTTACTATTCACTTGTTGATAAATTGATTGACAAAAGGCATAATTGATAGATTAAATACCAACATTAGAAAACAATGTGTGAGGTTTTTCGTATGAACATTCATCTATACTATTTAGCTAGTGCTTCAGCATTTCTGCCCCGTGTAACTCATTACTGTCTTTAAGAGTAACCTTAGTTGGAAATGAGCAAGCTGCTCAGCAGTACTTGTACATTCAAATTGGTGACTCACTCTAGATTTAAGTACCCATTTCAAGAGCAATATATTCCTCTTAATGTATGCAAAATGCAGCCTAGAATGTTTTTGCTTTGTTATTTTTCAGTAACTACATTCATGGTATTCTGCTACCACACTATGGCATTCTTATTTATGGCATTCCTTTATAAATTTGCATTTAATTCAAAAATGCAGCAAGCAGTTTTATTTCTTTATTTCATTTTTTCTTAACATTAATTTATCTGGAAAATAAAGGCATGCATTGTAACACTGTTAAAATTGCGCAACCACTGAATTTGATATCTAATTCTTTGAAAACATAAATGAAATGAAGCATATATGAAAAAAGTACATAAACACTGAAAGACAAGTGTGACAAAGACTTTAAGAGTTGCAAACATGAGCTTGGAGAAAGCTGTTTGATTTCAGATAAATCTAGTGATTTGTTCAGAGATATTTCTTTAGAGGTACATGTAGCAGAAATGTCAGTATCTCCAAGTTTTGACACTGCTATAGATAACATATTATGGTTTTTATAAACTGCTGAAATACTTTGGTACATGTAGGTTTCCTGCTGGCTCAAGTGAGATTCTTCTTTGATCTGCATAGGCAGCCCTTAAAACAGGGATTTTTTCCGATAAGATTCAGTCTACCTGTACCATAAGTTTAAGTCTCATCAAGGACTTCTGACACACTGGCATGATACTGTAGGCTTCAAGAATATGGAAGTGGTGGAAGGCAAATGTGAATTCGATGATTCATCCCATTCTATCAAAACCACTCTTATGATCCACTGAAAAATAGTGCTTTAATTTTCAATTATTTTCTTTTACAGGTCATACATATGGGATGGGTAAATGAGAGACTTGAAGGAACTGATTCATCTCAGCTCTACAAATTCAAGTTTCTGGCCCTGAAGGGTTCATCCTTCTACATTTTCAGCACTCCACCGGTAAAAAAAATTAATATTTTTGTGGCAGTTTCGTTGTAAGTGGAAACCTGTTTGTTATGCCTGGGTTTGTTTTCCTTTATCAAGTGAAGTTGTCAGCTGAGATTTCAATGTAAGTTTAAGCCACAGATGTCACTGAATTTCAATAAGCTGTTGATACTTAGTCTCTTTCAAAGTCCTCTGAAAAGCTTACCGTATCTGGATAGTTTGAAGAATTCCTAATGGGATGTAAGTGTTTTGCTTTTTGAAGTTGTCAAGGTCAGGTTTTACTTTGGTTGGTTAGGCCTAATATTTCTTACATTATTTATTTTAAGGTATTTTGTAGATGGAATGAGTTGGTAGTTACTCTGTTTTCTGAAAGACAAGATGCGTCATGAAATAAACCATTCATACTATTGGATGGTACTTGAGGATTTTTCACACAAGCAAGGGATTGAAGTGATACAGAGAATCCAATGCTAAGAGTACAGTCTGAACAAATCTTGCTTTGATAATTTATATACCTCATAACAAGAACTGTATTTCACAAAGAGTGACTTATCTAATACTTTCCTAAAAATTTATTTAAAAGGATGAAATGGAAATGAGCTGTAGAATTTTTAGCTGTTAGACCCAATTTAAAGTGTTATAATGACCCATACTTATCATATGGTAATATTTAATTACCCTATGGCTGCCCTGCTCCTGGCTGGGGCATGTGATGGGTCTGGCTGGGATGGTGGTCTCTTGTTGATAGCAGCCTGTGGGGCAGAGTTGTTACTTGGAGCGAAAGCAGTGCTAACACACGTGAGTTTGGGCTGATGTTGAGCAGGGCTGGGGAGCCTTTCTGTTCTCACTGCTCAGCCAGCAATCAGCTGGGGCTGGGACAGGCTGTGGGGGACACAGCCAGGACAGCTGATTTAAATAGATCAAAAGAGATTTCACATACCATGAAACATCATGCTCAGCAATAAAAAAATGGGGATTTGGTCTTCAAAATAGCCATTGCTTGGAGACTGGCTGGGCATTGGTCTGCTTGGGCTGAGCCGTGTGTGATCACATTTGCATTAATTGATTTCTTCCTCTTTCTATCACTTATTAAACTGTCCTCTTCTTGCCCCATGCATTTTCTTAATTTTGTTTTCCCATTGTCTCTCCCATCCCATGGCAGGGGGATGGGGAATTAGTGAGGGGCTGTGTGGGTGTTTGGCTGTGTGACAGGGTCAGCCCACTACAGGGCCAGGAGTTGGGACTTGGCTGGCAAAGACTCTGCCCTGCCAGACCCTGGGGAGCTCCCATGGCACTGGTTCTGTGCCACGTGTCCCAGCTCTGCAGCTAGAAACACAGATCCCCACACAAAACTGTGCGTACAACTCTTTCACTGTTTCTAGAGATGCTTGATGGTACTGCTCTTGCCATTGCTCCTGCTGAGGTTTGGGGTTTTTACTATCTTGTGTGGGAGGAAGGGAAAAAAGGATTGTTCAGTCACAAAAATACAGATGTGTCAACTTGTTTGACCTTTAGAAGATACAAGTTTAACATGTTTTATTTCAGAAATATTCCTATTGGTATTTGTATTCTGAATCAATGCAGCATATATCAATGCAGCACTATATCAATATAGTGTGCACAGAGCCGATGACCTGTAATTTCTACACTTACCTTTATCCACAACTTTACAACTGCTTGTAAAAGGATCTAGTAAAATTTCCACTCTTTTTCTATTTTATTGTGTGCAAAAGATGATGTGAATGTAAATACAGCTGCAAACTTTCATAAGAATGGAAAGCAGTTATCTATGAGAAATAAAGAAAATTGTGGAGAAAATGTGGATATTATACTATGAAGTAAATATCTAGAATGCTGTGATTAACAGAGAGTGGTCTTTATGCATCCCTGAAGTGGCTTAACTGACTGTATTTAAAAAATTTACAGATTTAATTTGCAGATTGCTATATTAGAAGTGTTACCCATTTCTGAAAACTGCATATCTGGCAAACACCATTGAACAAATAGAAATTATTCTTGTCAATTTTAATATACAGGCAGTATTTTATTACATTCTAAAAGTATCTCTAAAATTCCTGTCAGTTTTCAGATATTGGAAAAGTTCTGAATTCATATCTGAAAAGATATTGAGGAAAAAATATTGAAAACTGTCATTCAAAATCAAACTATTTTTTATGTCTTTGAAAATTTCCAGAAAAAAAAAAAGACAGTGTTTTGTTTCTATGGAATATGGGCTAGATGTAGGGGATATTTGTGCTGTTTGATTTTTTTATGTCTTCCTTATAGTTCATTACAGTTTTTACATTGAAGTCTTCAAGTAGTCATATCCTTAGATCTCCAGCGTAACCCTTAATTGCAAAACTATCTTTTTCAATCTTGTTAAATAAATAGCACTGAAGTGATTTAACATGAAGGCAGCTAGACAATCACTGTATGTGCTGCTTAGAATTTTAAGAAAAAAATAAATACAATAATAATGTGAAAGTAACAGAAATAGTTTCACCTTTGATAGTATAGAGAAGCTTGCATGATGTAATTAAGACAAGCAGTGTCTTTTATGCTGCCATGTAAGTTCTAAATACTTCTATTGGTGATTTATATTACACAGGATGTCAGTGTAACCTATTAGGAGAGAGGTGACAGTAAGTTTTAGGGTGTAGACTTGACCATGAACACTTTTGGTGAACTTTAAAACTCTACACACAAGTCTGTATTTATGCTGTTATAGGATTTGCTAGGATCTGACTGTGTTTTTGTGTGTTTTGTACCATCCAGTTTGACTGTTTGGGGCATCTTTAGGCTTCTTATAATGCCATATCAGAGTTATCTCTGGAACAGGTCTTGATTTTTTTCCTTTTTAATATCTTATAATATTTTTTTAATTGTTCTTTTTTTCCCATTCAGGAGTGAAGAGACCAGTCAAATGAATTACTCCTTAAATAAAATATTTCATCTTCCTCTTAGACCTTTTTAGTACTTCTAGGCAGATTGAAGGCTTCTGCTTAATTCTCAGATAATGCAGCATTCACTGTATTCCAGTAATAAATATTATAGATACTTTGATCTTTTTTCCCTTAAGTTTTACTCTTTAAATTTATTCAAATGTTTTTAATACACTGGTGAGCTCTGGAGACTTCTAAAATCAGATTCAGTATTCAGAGAAAGTCAAAAATTATTCTGTGTTAATTTGATTTTAGTTAGTTTTGAAGTATGATTCTCTTTTACATTCACCCCATAGTTCTTTATTTAGTGGTGATCTCTGAGCAGGCATGGAAGTGTTTTATGCCTATTTTAAAACTGCAGAATTCTCTTCTAGGGAATAACTTTGTGAGGTAATTGTTTACTGCACATGTGTGTCAAAATGAATTTAACTTTATTTTTTTCTCTCTATTTTAAATCGTAACTTTTTAAATAAAGGCAGTGATTAACACACACACGAAAAGGTAATTATATTTGGAATATAAGTTTGAACTGATGCTGAGATCACCCAGCCTAACTATGTAAAGCTATATTTTGCTAGTTTGCTTATTTTCAGAACTCCGCTGTAACGCCTGTTTTAAACCATGAGGAAATTGCAGAAACACATGCTGAAATAAAAAGTACTTCTGCAACACTTGGGACTTTTGTAACTCTACATACCCATTTCAGTGTCTCATTATAGACTCAAAATTGTAACTTCAGGTTCTTATTTTTTTGTAACTCTGTTTGTTTTTATTGTCTTTTTGATCAGCTCAGTGTTATCTGTGAGTTTACATATGTCTTATTTTTGCAATCTTCCTGAAAGAATTAACATAGCTAAATGTCTACAGAACCAAGTAATCAATACATACTGCACTGGGCTAGCTAAGGAGTTGGTCTGCAATAATAAAAACAACAGCATTCAGCTCCTGTTGGTCCTAAATTCATACATTAGACAAATGCGATTAAAGTAGAACCTTAATGAATGCTAATTGAAACTCTTATGTATTTTGACACTATTTCTGACACTTTCAGAACTAAAGTCATATGAATGCAAGCATGTCTCATTAAATCATCTGTTCTGAATATAGCTGTTTGAAACATTTTGTCAAAAGCTTAATAAAAAATAGTAAAACTGTCATGCCAAAATAATCCCAAGAAATTACAATGTATAGAATACCTGAAGGAACAATTCCAAGGGGAAATAATGAGAAAAACTATTTTATTCCCTAAGAAATATACCTCCATATGTCATTTATCTTAGTTACTTATTACACAGTTATTAAATGTGTGATGATGGATAACCTGCAATAAACTGGAACATCCTTTAAATCAAACGAAGGATATTGCAATTTTCGTGAACTTTGCTGATTATTTCCAGCTTTTCTCCTTGACCAGGAGTATATGATTGTTTGTGGGGCTTTTTTAAAAGTAAAGCAGTCTATAACAATAACATTTTAAACTTAGACATGCTATTACAGTTCTGATAAAGCTATAAATAATGTCAGCTATCTCTTTAGATTCTAGTAGTCCTTTGTAATATGTTTCTTTTGCCTCCTTAAAATTCCTCTCAACATGTCATTTGTGTTATGGGCACCTTGCACACAGTGCAAGATATTCAGACTGTTTCACTCTTTCTCTGACATGCATAGTAAAATAAAACTTTGGCTTACCCAGGTGCCAGCAGTTGTCTCCATCACTACCTGTCGCTGCTGAAAAAGTCGTATGAGGTTACACAACATCAAAGATGAAAGATATGCACAGGATAATGGGAAGAAGTCTGAAGTATTCAGAGTGACTTTAATGGCACAGCAGTGTCAGCATTGCCCATCATTAATAGTGCAAAGAACCCCAACAGTTAAAATTAATCTTCAGGAATCAAAGCAAATTATATGAGCAAATGAAAGTCCATTCATATCCCAACAGCTTTCAGGTCATAGCCCGTGTCACTAAAGTCAGTTTCATAAACAGCAGATGAATCGTTGCTTATGCTTTTATGTCTAGCCACTTACAGCAATAAATGATTCTCCTGCTGTTAACTCAGATGGAAAAGTATCTTTTCCCTTGAGAAATTCATGACCAAACAATGAACTAGCCACCATTCTACTTGAAATCTTATTTTGCAAGAAGCATGAATATCCCTTTGGAGGATCAACAATAATGGGGAAAAACATGTATTATTTAATTATTTTATTTTCAAAACAGCCACCAAAGCACAAAATACTTCTCTGGAAATAAGACTGAGAAAAGACCTGCAGTACTTACTCCGTCTGAGCATGGTTAAATGTACATTTCTTTATGAATCAGCTTTAGAATTCCTCTGTTTCGGTTGTTTCAAAACCTATGTTCTTTCTTATTTGTACAATAATTAAAAAGTAAAACTCAAATAAATTATTGAATGAACCTTGTGAGAAGAAAATTAGAAATAGAAGCCTAAAAAGTAGAAACGTATCTTTAAAAATTGCTAAATTTTATGAAGTGATGGGAAGATGATTTAAGACCTAAAATTTCTTTAAATTTATTTTTTAAACCAGCTGACATTAGATTTAAATTTGAAAAAGTTTATTTTAAGTAGCACTATGCACTTTTATTATGCAATTTTAAAATTAGCTGTATGTAATATTTTGAGCTTTAATTTATGAGACATTGCTCATAACAAAACAAAGTATGTAACATGTTTTTACATATTCTAGTGGATGTGTTGTATTCAAGTGATGTTTGCCATTTAATTGTTAAAGTATAAAACTGTGAAATGGAGAATCCTAAAATGTGAGCCCCTCTATATCCTGAAAAAGTGTTGTTCTAGAACTTCCTCTTCTAGAGTTCATCAGTCCCATTTTAGTAGGTGATTCATAATACCTAAATTTAATAATCTCAAAAAACCCCAAACTAATCTAAACCTAAGAGAAACTGGGAGAAGGCTAGATTATTAAGAATTAATTCAGGTTGTTATGATTACAAAGAAACTAACATCAAGTTCACCTAACTCCTCTAAAGGATGCTGAGGTAACATTTAATAACCAATGGAAGTCCCATCAGATGCCTGTAAGTGTTGTAGTGGTTTGGATTCTCATTGTGTTATTAAAATTCTGTTTAGCAGCTTAGAATTTAAAAAGACTTGAAAATTAAACTTTCAGGTAAATTTTAAAAGAACCAAAACCTGTTGATCTCCATGCAAATCATCAGGAGAAACATTGTTTTTTCGAAGGGAAACTATGTACTACTGCGGACAGAGAGAAAAAGAATCTGTTACTGAATTTCATCAGGTTTTTTTCTAGTTAAGTTTCATCTACATAAGCCAGATGTTGGACAAACAAGTTTTTCTTTCCCTAAATAGTTTTATTTTTTTCTGCTTACTTCCTTTTGGTTGAGGGGTGGGGATAGGACAAAGCTGTGTCAGCCCTAGAATTTTAAAGTATCCAAGTTCTATTAGAGTTACCAAAACACTTATTTCCATATGCCAAAAGCCTCAGAGTTTCAGCTTAGTCAAATCCTTCATGTATCTAAGCAGCCATTCCTGTACATTCCTCAAAAGCTCGGATTTTGCTCTAAAATATACAAACAAAAATAATATGTACTGCCCTTGAATTTTTCCTGTGTATAAGGAACTTCCCTGTTTCTTTCTTGAACTACATAAGCTAGGTACTCTTTTTAAAAGAAGACAGATTATCACAGTATATCATGAAGCAGAATTTTGGTAAAAACTTCAAACATCATTCTTGCTGTCAAATTTTAACACCCTGTCATGTCAACACATTAAGTAATGAAATCAAAAGAAATCAGAAAAAAAGGTGTTTTCATATTATTAAGTACACAGTTGATATTATTCTTCATTTCAAATATTGCAGTCACATAGTCCTTTTCAGCTTTTTTGAGTTATTGACACCCTAGTGCATGTAAACTCAAAACTGAATTTAGGAATACATCTGGATCTGTTGATTTTATTGTTTTTACAATCAAGACATTGAAGCTAAATGACTCTGTATTTGAGACTGAGTTCTCTGTGTTAGCATCTTGAGAAATATATTTGGTTATGTAACTAACTACAGAGATTACAAAGAGGTTTCCAGCATATTGGGAAAAAAATGAAATTATTTAACATCTTTTAATTCCTGTTTCTGTGAAAACATAATGCTATTTGATAGTCTTTTCTAAATGCTGGTTATTAAATATAGTGTTGTATTTAAAGCATCCAGTATGATAACAATTGATTAAACCTTTTTAGATTTTTCATCTGAACATGATTTTCAAATAACAAATGTGTTGATAATATTTTTTTTTTATATTATAGGTAAGCACACTAGACTGGGTACGAGCTGAAAAAATCTATAACCTCTGTGAGGTTCTATTTAAAATTCACAAGGTAGGTTTCCCCACAGTTCCAATATTATTTAGTAAATAAAGTTTACCTTTTCCCTGTTGATTGTAAGCTCAAGTTAATCTTAACTAGGAGTAGCTTACATTTTCAGAATTACAGCTGGTTGTATGAAGTACCAGTGAGACACACTGCTAAGCAGAATGATATTGGGTTTTTCTTAGTGGGTCTGATTTTCAAGCAAACATGGAAAATGCTCTTGCTCTAAGTTTTGATCCATAGAAAGATACTTCTATTTAATTTCAGGAATTAAAAATATAAAATTATGTACTTGTTATGTCATATGTATTGATTGTTGTATCAAGTATTATAGCAGGTTTTGCTTTAGAAAGGGCAACATGTTGGGTTTGTGTCCCATAGAATTAATTTCCTTCTCACAGCTACACAAGGTTATGTTTTCTGTCTAGCTTTTCCTGATCATAAATTTGGAGCAAAATCTCAGAACTTTGTTCAAATAATGGACTTATAGAATATATTTTCTAATAAATAGCCAGATAGATGAATTTTGCTCTCTAGCAGCTAATCAAAAACTGCTTTTCAGGCGAGATAAGGCTACTAGATGGGAGCCTATTTGTCTAGGAGAGTAAAAAAACACATTTTCAGGAAAAAAAGTCTGCCTTTTCAGATAAAATACTGTTTCACTGAAAAATTAAAACTGATGTTTAGTTCTCACCAGCTGCTGTCCTTCTCTGCTGTTTCTCCTTTGACAATTCACTAATGCTGTGGAAAAGGCAGGCTGTTTCTCTGTTACCTATAACAGATCCTGGACTGAACCAGAAGTGCTTAAGGTTTTTGGTTTGGCATTGGTGGCGTTTTGGTTTGGTTTGGTTTGGTTTGGTTTGGTTTGGTTTGGTTTGGTTTGGTTTGGTTTGGTTTGGTTTGGTTTGGTTTGGTTTGGTTTGGTTTGGTTTGTGAGGGGATTTGTGTTGTTTGGTTTTTATTTGTTGGGGGTTTTTTTTCTAATGCAACAGTTATTCAGGACAGGGGATGGAAGAGTTTTGGCACTGCCATGCAAGGAAGACAGCAGTCCTGGAGCTCAGGACTAGAGCTCAGGTCCAGCATGCAAGGCACAGGAGCAGAGCCATATGGCATTATTTTAGTGTGACCATGTCTCCAGCTGGGAACATATGGGCAAATTCAGGTCCTGCCCATCACTGAGACACCACCAA
Source organism: Origma solitaria (assembly GCA_013397895.1). Lineage (NCBI taxonomy): Eukaryota > Metazoa > Chordata > Aves > Passeriformes > Acanthizidae > Origma > Origma solitaria. Next base: position 1,051,892 of record VZRL01001399.1, on the reverse strand, counting down.
AAAGCAGATGTTCTGTCACAGATTATTTATTTGGTCTCCTTAATAGTTTTTACAATTTTACTTTTGGTTCATAAATAAGTCAGGCACCAATGAGATATATACATATTAAGCCTTTTTAGAATATTTTGCTGTGGCTTGGGTTTTGGTTTTGTTTTTTTCTCCTTTAAATGTTTCTGCTGATACTCAGTACTTCCTTCAATATTATGGTAATTTCAAGGATATTTTGTCCTTAAAGCAACTTTTGTGGTACTTTTTCATTAAGAAAAAGAAATGGAGAAATAAAGTACCCAAGATTCAATTCCTTAATGTTCTTGACATTTTAATAAATGAATGCTTAATTGCCAGTCTTCATGAATATGTTAGCTGAAGTGTAAAAGCTCAAATTGAACTCTTTAACCTCTTTTCTATTGATTCTTTGGTGTAAAGGACAATGAGGCAAACTGAGGAAATCCAAAAAGATAGGGAGGAATTGTAAAAGATCAGGGTTGCTGCATTACATATGATAGAGTTATGTTGTAAAAGCTGCCATTTGGGGAGGGTGTTCTTCAGGACTTTCAGAAGCTGGTTAGAACTAGTGCAAAACTGTGGTAGAGGGTGTTGTTGTACCTTTTCCTGAAAGAGGGATTGTAAGGAGAGGTGCTCTCATTACATACCTAGTTGTAAGCTTTTCATCTATGTTTATTATGAACCAAGACTTAAACATGGAAGAGTCCAATGTGGAACTAAAACTTTAAAACAGAGTGTTTAATATATTTCAGATTTGTGTGTATGTATACATACATACAAATACACACTTGCATAGAAAAGCATGCATATACAAATATGTGAATTAAAATTCATATCTATAATGTGCACTTGCATGTGTGTGGACATTTGGTGGTAAGAACCAGGTGATTTGAAATGTAATGTCTTTTATCACATGTTTATTCCAATAGCTTGCCTCATAATTCAAACTCTTACTGTAATCCTCTACATTTTTAAAAGTCACTTGTCTTAAAAACATTTTATTTTCGTTTATTGCCTGGTGTTTTCACATATAAATAAAAAAAAAAAAAGATACTAATATAGTAATCTACAAGCCAGGATATGCAGCACTGAATCTTGACGCAGATGTAATACCTGTAACTCCACAGGTGCTGAACACCAGAATATGTACAGGAATTTTGTTCAGCTTCCTTTTCAACAGTGCGAAGGAGTGTTGTAAAATAACTTCGAGCTTCATCAAGTCTGTTCTCTCCTCAGGTAGCAGCAGGGCCAATTTTGACAACATGGTGCTGTGTGCTCTGGTGGCAATATGTGCTGTTTCAAAGATGCCCCATGAATCATTGCTAATTATTTTTGTTCTTTCAGTCTTTTCTGCCCCATGATATCATAGGGAAATGGAGATAGGGAAGAGCTCTATCTGATAAACAGAAATTTTTAAATATGTTTAATTTGGAAATTCAGGCTGTGAAATTGTAAGATGTGTAAGTAGTAGCTTTTTAACTTATTTTTCTTTTCCTCTATATTTATGTTAACCAATGATTAGGGAAGTTTCTTGTATTACTTCGTTTGCATTTACAAAACATTCTATTACAAGAATATTTTTTATTATGAAAGTTTAATGTGAAGTTTCTTTTATCTTGAAGGTGATGGCAGGATCTTGCTTCAGTCTCCTTGTAGCGACAGAAGAGCATTGACAGTTATCAGAGGACATGTTCATGTTGACATTTCCAGAATTAGCTCTGGGGTGCTTGATAAATTAGTGCATTCCTTGGGGTTTAGCATATTGGAACCCAATTAGAATGGAGTAATTATAATCTCCTGTAGAGCTGGTACACAACTCCTGGAATGTATTTAAACAATTCAGGGATTTCCTTCACTTTTACTGTAAGCAGTATATTGGTGCAAACTCATTTTAAGATATATGTATTATTTAGGTAATTTTGACTATTTTGTAAGTGCAGTAGTAGCTTGGATAGAGGGTGAAGCAAATAAGAAGCAAATAGAGACGTTTTCTTTGACATAATTATTTGACTCCTAGAACATTTCTTGAAGGTAATTGTTCACATAGTGCCATAGTATATCAAAGAACACATCCCTTACAAAAGACAGTGTGGTTTCAACTCTTTTGTCGGATGAACAATCACATACTGAAACATGTCTTTCAGCTCTGGTTTGCTGATGATTGCTGGCTACAAGCAAACTTGTATTTAGGTATTCACCAGGACTTCGATCTTGAAGACCAGAGGCCCTATTGTTTCAGTGTTATGGTTGGACATGGCAAGAGTCATTATTTCAACGTAGAGCTGGGCAGTGAATTGGCAGTGTGGGAGAAATCATTTCAAAGAGCAATTTTCCTGGAAGTTCAAAGAACAGGGGTAAGTAGTGAATAATTTAAATTGTTTAATCTCTAAACTAAATATAACAAGAGTTTAGGTTGTTTGTATGTTTAATAATTGCATAAAATTTATGTCCTCTGTGACTAAGGATCTGAGTACATTTAATACACTGAAGACATCTGAAAGCTTCATCATCACATCAATATTTTTCTATGAATGACTATGTAATAACAGTCAGTGTCACCTTATTATAAAAAACTGGAAATTAATACATTTTACCACTGGGAAATTCTCTGGGGTTTATTTAGTCCAACTTGGATATTTTCATCCGAAAAGCTAATGTTCCTCTCACATAAGGTAAATATATTATATTTTACGTAATGGTTCTATTTTCAAAGAAGAAATATATTGCTCTTTTATTGTTAACTGTGAATTGAGATTGTCTTTGTTAACATTGGAAGAGTTTGGAGATAGCATAAAAGTGAAAAGAAGTTTGTAATAGTCTTAAATTGTCAAAATGAAACAGCAGATTATCACTTTCTGCTGGCTAGTAAATCTAGATCCATACTCTCAAGTGAACTGGACAACTGGTATGGGAGTATATGGATTGAGGCTGTAGGTCTTCTCCAATTAAAAATATATTTACATAGTTTAGCACAAATGCAAACTTGGTTTGGTATGCTCAGGTTTGCAGTGACCTGTGGACCTCCTAAAGATGTTTGAAATAGTGAGAACACTGGATCACAGCGTTGTGTTAGCACGACTTGCAAGGAGCAGGAGTCCTATCACATGTGTTGAATCAGCTCGTCTAAATTTTCACATCTCTGGGATTCTAACCAGGTTTCTGGGTTCTGACAAGGTACTTGCTTAGAGCCCTTCCATTTGTCTCTTCAGACTGATGAGAGAACAAAAAAAGATTTTGTAACAGTAATGTTCTTACTCCTGCACTTCTGAGAAGGAAAGCAGTTCTTCAGGAAAAAATTGATTCTTCCTGAAAAATTGTTGGGCATCAGGAAGGGATTAATAACACATATTAAGTTATGCATAAAGTATTTTCTCACATGAAGTCTTCAAGAAATTGTGATACAATTGTTTAACAACCCTTGTGTTTATTATCCATATATAAAGCAGATATCATAAAATTAAGTGTAACAAGGGTGGAGATTAGCTGACTCTTTATCTGATTAGATTTCTGAATGAGATTTAAGATTTTTAAATCTCAAAACTTGATTTTCTTTTGCATCCTAACAATCTTAAAATTAAGGAATTATTCTTTGCTTGTGAGATGAACTTTTGTCATTTGAATCAGTCATCTAGACTTATTTCACACAAAAGACATTAAATTTCTTGAAGCTGTGGTTTAACCTATCTGAAACCTCCAGAAGAGAAATTCAAATAAAATCCTTATTGTAGTGCTTAAGTCTCCATATGTGTTTCCTATATCTTAATTTTCTCTGACACAGTTCCATGCATTCAAATTCACTGTAAACCACAATGTTAGTAGAGCGCAGAGTGCTGCGGTCACTCTCCAGCAGTGAAAAGGCTTTTGACTGCAGAATTTTCTTTCTTCCTTCAAAATGTAAATGCTGTTGTGAGTGCCTTCCTTTTCAGAATGATGTTAAGAGCAGCATGAATGAAGTGCAACTTTATATTACATAGATTATTTCAACTCAGAGAAAAAGAACTTGCATTTGGCTACCCAGAAAATTCAAGGTTGTCGCAGTCCATAGAAGTTCTTTCTTTTGGTGAATTTTGGAAATTATTTTTTGTTCATAAATGAGTGGGCAAGGTTCACAGCAGGTATTGGATTACATTGTGCCATTTCAGCCATTCTCATTGAAATGGGCCTAGGTCCTGTTTACTGTTGAGTGTAATTAGGATCTTGTCTGTGAGTTTTTGTTAACCTTATCCTTATGTACCCTTTGTATTTGGTGTTTCTACAATCAGAACTGTATTTCTGAGAAGATTCTGTCCTTACACAGTTTATGAGAAGAATTATTAAGGTGCAGTGGTCTTTTTGAATTTTATCTGCCTGTGTGGTGTGATTTTTTTTATACATTTCTTCTGAAAATGGTAGCAGCAGTAAATGAACGAAAGAATGCAATGAAGCAGGAAGAAACTCCCCTCACAACATTGTTCCCCTTTCAGTTTAAAGCACTATTTCAAGCTGCTAATGCTTACAAAAAGAAGTTTACCAAGAAGCTGTGAAATGCAGTGGCCCTAACAAAATTAATCTATTTACAGACAATGATAGCACGCAAACATATGTTAAATGCATGTGCTAGAAAGACAAATATTTTTTTCCTAGAAAAACTATTGTATTTGCTGATGGCATAACTTGGATAGATGGGAGCAATAAAAATACAATAGAAGTTATTTCCATGAAGCTGGTAATAAAAGTCAGCATTGCAATGGTGGAAGATAGGCAATGAAATCCTCTCAATCATATCTTGAAGTTAAATTATCTCCCACAAATCCCAGCAAGAATATCTGTCTCACATGGAACATCCTAAGCAATTCAAGACAAATAAATGATGCTCAGATTAAGTAATTTCTTCTGAGTTTTTTTTCCCAAGTTTTTTACAGTGTAGAAAATCTTTAAAGATAAGAGGCTAGCATGTTTTTCAGAGTTCTTACTAATTCTTTGACCCTTCAGGTTGGTCTTGTCAGTACTATAGGATTTTATTCCACATTTTTTCATTGTTGGCTTTTTAAATTTCTTAATCAGTATTCTTCCCTTACCTCAGACTATTTCTTCCAACAGAAATTATATTGACTCATCTGAGTATTGGATATGATTATTAAATTAATGCAGAAACATCTCAAAGGGATGATTTGGATTGGTTCCGTTCAACAGGAGGATGGAGGAGAATATTGGAATAGTATCTGGTAGTGGACAGAGGAAAGGGTGACAGTAATACCTTTCAGTGTCAGCTCTAGAAAAATTGGACCAACAGTTTTGTCATCTTGAAATCTTGTACATGTAAGCTTTGTTCCTTGGCTGGCAGAGGACAGAGGAGAGTAATACGCTTTACAAATGAAAGAATTCTCAGGAGACTGAAAAAAATGTTCAGGGGGAAAGTCATCTACTGCAGTGTCTCTAAAGTACCTGCAGTGAGTATATAGAGATGAGACACGATTACATATTCTCCTCACTAGCAATTCTAACACAAAAGAAAGTTTTCCCTTCATACTTCCAGCTGTGATGAAGATGCTGTGAGTTCTTTCCAATTTCCATACAGTTGAACAACCTACTGTTTTGAAACCATTGCTTGGACCAAAAATAATTGTTTAATATGAGTTGCTCCCAAAATTAAAATAGGCTGGATTCCATTCAATTATAACAGAATAATCAAGAAGTTTTGCTGCCTGGTTATCTTCTGTGCTTAAAGGTAAGTACTTCTGGTTAGCTTCTTTCCATTTTGTTCTGTCATTCAATAACTGACATCCACAGACAAACAAACCCTTAAAATAAAATTATAATATATATTTGTTCAAGTCAGGGATATGAATGTATAGAGAAATGTTAGCAGTAAAATTCATGTTCCTGGAATGATAAAGGGTCCTCATGTGAAGAATATACCTTACAAATGAAATAAAATAAAAGAAAACAAAGCAAAACAAAATGAAGATTAATGAATGTTGCAAATTATTTCACTTAACACTATTGGAAATCGAAAACCATTTTATAATGAACATCAATGCAATTTTCCTTCTTTATAAATCAGTTAACATGAATTCCATATTCTGTGGATTTGTATGCATTTTTAACGTTTCTGTATTTTCATAAGAGTTAACACCAGACCATTCTCTATTATAAGATTCTTTCTGCTGAATGTATGACTCAGAATCATTGTGACTCAGAATTGCTTTCAGACAGATTATGTCTGTTCCTGGATAAATGCAAAAGTAATTATTGGGAATAATTGTGCATGCGGACCTGGAGCTTTGTTTCTGTAGGATCCCCACATGAAACTTAAAATTTTCTTTCTACAAATATTGTGCTGCTAAAAATTACATAATAGATAAGTTCAGTTAATAATCTTGTTTTGTTTTGTAAGTAACAATTCCTTTTACGTATTGGTTATTCCAGGCTGTCACTGTTTTCATCTGTGAGCTTGAATCTTTCACATTTAAAAAAGATGACAGACATGACAGTGACATAACTTACAGTATGATGAGTTCAGCATCTTCCTGTTCTACTTTAACATTTCCCCCTATACACTGTATATTCTTCAGGCTGATGTGTATGAAATATGTAAGGAATCTGCAATCATGTTACTGATGATTAAAATCAACCAATCAACTAAAAAATCATGTAACTATTTTGCAGAGGTGGTTTATTAATAACCCTTCCTCAGCTTTATATGTGTTTTGTTTTTTGCTTGCTGGACTGTCTCTGATTAAGTGTCTGGTCCTGGCTACATTTTGGTATCCTCTGTTCTATCCATCTCCTTAATTTCCTTGTAATAGCTTGTCATAGATTTTGCTAATTCATCACCTTTAATTAATTTCTAACCTATTCACAATATTTTCATCTGAGAAAGATGAAGTTGCTTTCCATGGAACATACATTGTTTATTGTACAAATCCTTTCAGAATACTGTTGACAGGTTTTGATTTTCACTTCTTGTTTTCTAGTAAAGATTTATAGGTTTAAAGTTTTCTTTATAAAACTTGTCCATGTAATGCTTTTCCTCTCATCCTTCCTTTGCCGCTCAGGAAATAATATTTGCAACCTCCTCATTACAACACCTGCTTGCTGTTTATTCTTGACTGTTACTTAATTTTAGATGCATATCTCTATTAAAAATCCTTTGATAGGGTTCACTACAACTAATTCAAAACATACAGAAATGAATAAGTTCTTTTCAACTGACGTCAATAATCTTTCAAGGAAACCAATGTTTTTTCTCATAATTTCCCTTTAAAAGCATTCAGTTGAGTATCTTGTATAAAATATCAGTGTAATAGTGACTGTATGCATATGTGCTACTTACAAACCAGTCGCAAACAATAATTGGTTTATAACATGAAAAGCAATTTTTGTATTTTAAATCACATACTTGCTTCTATGGTATGTAAAATCATGTAATGATGAAAGATCAAAAAGAAAGAACTGCACAAAATTGCACTGACATTTTAATAATTCACATTTTCACCAAATTAAGTGGATAAATAGCTCCCATATCTTGAGCAGCTCCAGAAACAGCCAAAATTAATTTATGTATTTGGGCATTTATTCTTTGTCCTTTGGAGATAACTATAAATTCCTCATGATTTCAGAATTAGGAGCCATATAGAGAGTTTAAAAGGCTTCTAAACATTTTTTTTTTAATTGAAGGACAATGCCTATTTTAGCAAAATACCTTTGTATTTGCTTAATGTTCAACAAGCCACCAAGAATGTAAATAGTGATGTGTTCTGGTCAGGGATATGTATTCCTTGCATTCCCGCAGTATGGGGGAAAAGCTGCGTGGAAGTGTGGGATTAGCCCCATCTGAAATGATTTTTTTAGTGTGAAAGGTACAAGTTCAACTGAAGATTTTGGATTTAGAGAAGACTGAAGGGTTTGTGTTAATCAGATCCAGGCAGTCTACAAGAAGTTCAGTTCCTGTGTCTCCTTCCTGTAACATTACACAAAATGTGTGTTATAGTCATTCTTTAGTGTCATTTTGAATTGAGATGCTCAGAACTTTGGCTGTCTCAGTAACTCTGCCATCAAAACAAACACACTCAACTCATTTTTTCTCGGCATCTTTGGGAATTAAATGGTGCTGCAGAAATACTAGTCTAAATCGCCCTTGGAGACTGAGGAAAAGATGTCCACCTAAATAAACAAAACCTAGCAGAAACTAGACAATCTGAATAGGAAGTAATTGTCATTTCTAGTTTATGATTCTGTTAATTCTTCATGGTGAACTGAGAGATTGAGTAAAACATGATTGGTTGATCACAGGGTAAGCATTGTGAGCTGCAAATATTATATTGAAATTGAAAAAAATATTAAATACAGTGGGAAATGCTTTTTTTTTTTTCTGTGATGATTGCAAAGCATATATGAAACAGAGGTATACATAGGAGTCCCTTTAAGAATGGAAATGGCACCCTATGCTAATTTCAGAACTAATTTCTGAGACAAACATTTAAGCAAAGGAAATATTCTTCTTACATTCAGGTGAGATATTAAATAGCATATAGATCAGGTTAGATTTATAGCATCATTAAAAGGTACTCACCAGTTTGTTACAAGAAGCACTCAGTTTAATTACACAATAAAGTTTTAGATTGTTTTCATTATGCACAGAAAGCTTATTACAATTCCAATTTAAATGGTCACCTTTAGAAACAGTGTTAGATTCTAATTCATTTTCACATTGATGTAAAAACCAGACCATTCTCCAACACAAAGAAAGGTTCTGAGAGCCATACAGATTAATTGTAAATATATTTCAATAATTATTGTTAATTGAACAATTCACATAACAGATGAAAACCAAGCCATGCATCTGTTGGAAGTTTCTAAAAAGCGAGAGAATGAACCAATTTGCAAGGCTATTGAATTCAAAATTGTTTCTATAGTCTGTGTTTTAAACATGATTAATATAAAATATTAACCATTATTTCTAAATATAGAAGATATTTTAATTATATTTATTTATATTGAAAGAGTAAATATAAATAATTTTATATAATATAGATCACATATATTTATTTATAAATCCAAATACTTATATAAAAATTACATAATGGGAATCTAGTTTTGTTACTATTTTCCAGAGGAACTAATGGACTTGAATACGGAAGAAACTACGAGGGAGCTCGTGAGGGACTTTTTAAAGAGCGCATAGCGATAGTATAAATCAGAATGGGTTTAAATTGATAGAGTGCAGGTTTAGATTACATGTCAGGAAGAAATTCTGTACTGGGAGGGTGGTGAGGCACTGGAACAGTTTGCCCAAAGAAGCTGCACATGCCGCATCCCTGAAGGTGTTCAAGGCCAGGTTGGATGGGGCTCCGAGCAGCCTGGTCTAGTGGAAGGTGTCCCTGCCCATGGTGGGTGGGCCCATTTTGGAACCCTTCCAACCCAAGCCATTCTGTGATTCTTTGAAATCTATAAAGAATTTACTGTCAAGAATTTACTGTCAGGGAATTTCAAATTTATAGAGTAGTATTACCGTAGAATTTTGATGCATTTTGATTTTATATTTTTAAAGGTTGGTGTTCCCTATTATTCTCCACCCATGATTTATAAGAAGCAGGCAGGAAAACAAAATCACAGTGAAAGCATCATTGATTGAGAATTGAATTTTGTACTCAGGAATGTCTCTTAATGATATTTCTGATTAAATTCCCTTTTCAACTGTGAAATTCCAGAATTTATAGATTGCCAGAGGAAAAAGAAAAGATTATTATTATGTAATAACAAACTGTATCAAAATGAAGTCACTATCTTTGCTGAAGTAAGCCAGTAGAGTTCTATTCGTTCTACTAAAACAAGCAGTGTTAGCTTGATTACTGTAATTGCCATTGAGAATCTGCCTCAGGTATGTGAAAATATACTTGGGACAATCTACAGGTAGGAAACTCTTCACATTCAAGTCACTGTGGATTCTTGTTTTTCTTTGTGGAAAAATGAGTTGCTTCAAAACCGTGAAGGCATTGCTCAGACACAGAGATGAGGAAGCACAATCTCTTCCTGACATAAGCCAAGGATAAAGAACACAATTTGAATTTTCCCTTCTAGAAGATAACATCTCTAAGCTGCTGCCCTTAGATTTTGTCCTCCTGCCTCCATTTTTCTCACTGCCTTTTCCTACAACCAATTTAAGCCATAGTCTGCCTGTTCAGCAAGTAGTTTTTCTTCTATCAGATTTATTTTAGCCATAGGTTCATATTACAGAGAGAATGCCATGGCCAAGGTTAGGCATCCACCACTACGTTCTCTGTCTTGTCAAGGAGTAGCTGAACCTACAAGTTCACCTCAGTCTTCCCTTAGGAACAAAATTCCCTGCAGAGTAAAATTCACTTCATCCCACACGTGCATGTAATCCTAGTATCTGAATTGTGGTTTAATGCCTAATCTCAGTGATGTTAAAAGTTTCTGAAAATTCAGTCTGTCCAATGAGAGCTCTTCTAAGCAAACCATTTTTGCTGTTAGCTGCTACAACATCACAAGCATTGCAAATTAAAAATTACAAAGAGATCAGACAGTTATTTCAGTAGATGACCTAAAGGCAAAAGTTTCAAGCCTCACAGTATCCTGAGAAAGCCAGCATTTAAAACATGGATGTATTAAACCTAGATTATTTTCTAAAGCACTGAGCTAGTCCCACTTCTACTGAAATAAATAGCTTTCTTTGAAATTCAGTGAAAATATAATGAGCCATTATTTTAGTCCTTTGAAAAATCTTGCTTTTAGTGCCAGAGTGTCTCTTGCATACATATATGCTGAACCACAAATGTGCATCAATGTTTAAAAAAAACAACTATAATGTCTTCTTGAAATCATCAGATTACCATACCATCTTTTATAAGAGAATGCACTTTTTATACTAATACCAGCAAAGTATGTGAAAAAAAAGAGTCATTTTGGGACATTAAGATGTAATTCCTTTGGCTGCAGCTACAGTAGATCTTGAAGGAATGTACAAGATTTTTAATCAGATATGGTTTGTTTCAGTGAAGTGGTTGTATCTATCCATAATTATCAAAGTTCTGTAATATTTTAATTGTGACATGATTAATTCCTTAAAGCTATGGACAAATGAGTGGATCTGCCATGTTTTTTTAAGTGAAGATGGTATTCATTTGATTAGTCCCACTGAAATTATTTCACTGATCCATTTTTTACCAATATCTAGAACAGGAATACACCTGAGATTTGGGAGTCTGTGCTAGATGAAATTTCTGAAAACTCTCATGCATTTTATGAATAAGGGATTTCATTGTTGTTTCGTTTTCTCATATGTAATGCAGATTCAGAGTGACAATGCTTTCAGTGTACTTTATAAACATGTTCTTTGTTTGCTTTTAAAAAAAGATTATATATAAAATATTTTACACTTAAATAACAATACTTTTTTAAAAATATGAGAACGCCAAAGCATATGCATTTTTAATTCAACAAGTTTGCAGTTTCAAAGAGTTTAAAAAGCACTTCTGTTTAGCTCATGTAATTCTATGTGAAAAGACTCTTGAAGGTTTTGCAGGCCGTGTTTAGAATTAAGGGGTTTAATTTGGCTCCTAAAACTCTATCTATATGTGGGATGAGATATATTTCTCAGGACAACCATTTCTCAGAAACCATGAGCAATTCTGGTTGCTCTTATCTTCATTTTCACATCCTGCTTAGATTTTTTTAGTGCTAGAAGTGGAATTTTCAGAAAGACTTTTTTTAAACATATCTGGTCCCATATTAAGGCTTTTACCAAACTCTATGTTTTAGTAAATACCTCAGATGCATTAAGACACCTTACTCCTGTCACTCCTGTATGATTTAATAGCTTGTAAAAAGCTGCTGTATAAAGTCTTAATGCAAGAATCTGTGTTCCAAACTATCTGCTGTTGGTATATTTTTTCCCTCCCTGTCACTGTATCTTAAATGCTGGTGTGCACTGTTTTATTTCTAATGCAGAATAAAAGAACACATCATTTAAGTCCTTCTCTCTTTCAGGCATTTGAGTTCCTTTGACAAGTCCTACAAAATTCCTCCCAGTTTCTACTGACACTGACAGAAAAAGACTGAAAAAAATATTAAATGCAACATGGGGAGGGATTTGGTCTCAGAAATAAAGAGAAATGGGTAAAAGTGATGTTTGGAGGATGCTAAAATTTTATCAGTTCAAACTGTCAATGCTGGATTCTTCTACTCTAAAAATATATTCTTTGAAATAATAACAAAATTTAATTTTAATGTAAATACTTTTTCTAAGAAAAGTCAAATATTCAATAAAATTTGAGCATTTTTTACATTGATGGCATATTATTTCCACACAGAGGCATAGCACATATTTTGACCTGAAGTGAGTAAGTGAATGCAGTACACAATATGTGAACTGTATGGATAAGGATATGGCTCTTGTTTAAATGCTTTGCTGTCTGGTTGTAATTTATTTTTAGAAAGTGTGTTAAATTCTATACCATGAGTATAGTGAGAAATAATATCTGTGTTCCCATTTATATGTAAAAAACATTTACAGCCCATCTTGGAGCAAATCTATGTCTATATCTATAAAGCAGTTAACAGCATAGCAGGGAAAATGTGTACGTCAAGCAGGAAAGTGTAATAGTATTGCCAACTTTCCAATTGCTTTTTGGAAAATAAACATGCAAAATCATGTGCATACCCAATTTGTATTCACTTAGACTAGAAGGTAGGTATTATTTCTGTATTTTGGCTGACTTAAACCACTAAAATTCCTGCTCAACAGAACATAGCTAAGTCCAAAATTAATGAATATGTTGCAAATCAGTGCTGTAGTTGAAGCTAAATGAGTGTTTTCTTCATGCAAGACAATAATTAACTGCAATGTCGCCAATCATTGGCTGAATTTTTGAAATTGCAAATCTGATGAGACATTAGGAACAGCACTAGAGTTGTAAAAGTAATATCCTTTAAAAACAAATATACACTATGTCATTTTTCTGTGTTGCACTTAGATGAGCAATATCACTATGTCTCACTTGATCCTTAGAAAACTTATTTCCCATGAAAACTTAGGAAAAAGAGTACTGACTGAAAAGGTTGGTGCCCTAATTCTTAAAAAATTATGTTAAATTGTATTTTTCACTAAGAATCTCAGTACGTGCTATCTCAACTGAAAGTTATTGTTATTAATTGCAATGTTAAAGAATTTTACTCAAAACTTAAGTAAGTTGAACCTCTGTTTCTTGGACAGAATACAATCCCACATCAGAGTAACATTCATTAAGAACTCTATGTCTTCAGAAAAGAATCCAGAGATATTACATTAGAGTCTGTGGTAGAACTTGGGCAAATTTAAGCCCTCCAGCTAAAGCATTGCAATAAACTCTTATTCCAGTAACCAGAGAAGTCTATTGCAAAAGTCTGTTGCATGTTGTGATTTATTTAGAAGCATTTGGACTGCCATTCCCAGAAGAAACCAAACACACTCATGGCTTTGGCCTCCACGGGAGACGCACGTGTGCGTGGAGAAATCGGAAGGCCTCTCTCTGGTCTGGGGGACCTGCTCACTTCCTTCTGCCATCACACGACAGCTTCATGTGGACAAGTGCCCCTACACAAAAGGGCACTGAAGGAGAGGAGGGTTGCTCTTTAACCTTGCCTTTCCTTCCCTAGACATCTGTGTCTGGGCTGCAGTGGTGCTGCTGCCCACCCAGTCCCTGTGCTTCAGCCTCGTCACAGGCTGGTGACTGCGCCTGAAGTGATCCTTCTTCTGTTTGTTACTCAGGCTCTGTCTCCCACACATATCTGAGGTATATTTGTGCTCTCCTCTCTGAGTGGAAATAAGAAAGTCCCTCTTGTTGTCTTTTCTCGTGCATTCTTTTCCAGTTTTAGCATCTTGGGTAGCTAACACCCAGAAAGTGAGTTCAAAGCCCTTCGTGTTGCATTTGCTCATCTGCTTACAAAGACATTCCCTCCCCTGAAGGAGAGTCATGGTACCTCATAATCGTAAAAGCTGGTTTTGGAATTAATTGGCCTGTCATTGATCATATTTGTAACATCTCTTAATATTAGAGACAATCCTGCATCAGTCTTTGTTTTAGAGTACTGAAGCAAACTGTGCCTTGTCCTTGCTCTTTTGTGAAACTGATGAAAAAGACCCCTGAGATCATCAAGTCCAACCAGACTGATCACCACCTTGTTAACCAGACCATGGCACTAAGTGCTACGGGTGCTACGAGTTGTTTCTTGGCCACCAAACATAGTTCAAAGCTGAATTATTCCTGGGAAGCCTCAGGGAAGCCTCTCTATGGGAAAGTGAGTGAGTGTATATGTGTAGGCAGTGTAACTATTCAGCCCTCTCAGGGTCTTGGAGGACAGATGCCAGCGCCAGAGACAGACAAGTGTCAGGCTTCTTATCAGCGGCAGGAGGTCTGTCTGAGGAATTCTTTCATAAATAAGTCAGAAACACTGTTCTTACGCTATTTGAAGAGTGATATTATCAACTTAATGATCTTTTCATGAGTTAAAAGTATATGCATTGAGATACTGATACCTGAGCAATTACACAGGAAAAAGTTTTATGATTGTATTTCATTACAAATATAATGTTCTGTGGATCATTACATTGCTCAGAAAACATTAGATGATTGATCTAGGTCATATACTACAATTTTCTTAGCTGCTGCAGTCTGAGGCCTATTATTCTCTCTGTTGTTTAAACTGGGACCTTTTTTTTTTTTTGCAGAATTTCTTAAAGCCATCTGAACCTAGAACTCTGACATTACATTTCCATGTAAACAGTTGTTGTAGATAGCCAAGGGTGATCACAATTCCAAGTGTATGGGAAGCTTATCCAAAAGGAAAAATGGGGTCCTTACCACAGAGCTTTCTGAGAACTTGTTCAAAGTCACTGAGGAGATATCCTAAGCAGGCTTTTAAATTTATATGGCAAAATGCAAACTAATTATGTTGTAAAGAAAACACTATGAGTGTGTTTTCTAAGTATAAAACACATATCTATTTGTAATGTTTATAACAGTGAAAATGCAGCATATTCTGTTTGTCTCTAGTATTTATGAATAATTTCCAAACTGGTTCCATTATTTCCTAGTATTGAATATTTGTTAAGTACTCCAAGCTAATTATTTGTGCATAGTTCATATTAGTATTCACCATTTGTGGCTGAGCAATTAGATGCCTACCCATTAAGGCAATCTAATTTTATACATTTTAAAAATTGCATTGCTGAGTCAGAGCTCAGCTAGTATAACCTTTTTAATTGGAAAATAATGGAGAATAAATTATGACTGGTGCTTAATGCCACCTTACAATTACCGAATAAAATGTAAGGATATGTAAATATCATTCTAATTGAAAATCAATCACTGAAATATTTTTAAATGCCAAATAATATGATCTTTGAAACACCAATGAACTAATTAATTTATTCAGAAATATTATACATCTCCATTATTGTGGAGATTATTATAATACTAATCAGCACTTATGAATTGATACCACTCCTAGCCTTTTCAAAATCCCTTATAAAATGTAATATCTGTAACTCAGAAATGCTTATTTTAGTATAACTATTGTTATTAATACTGGAATAAGGAAACCTTTACAATCATGCAGAAGATTTAGATTATATTAAAAATCTTTAAAAAACAATTAAAATGTCATTTTCCAGATTAAGGAAGTTTATTAATGCTTTCAGTCTCCTCTAGGGCATTCTCATGTTTAAAAATTTTTAATTAAAAGAAACTATCCAGATACAAAACTTTTGTGTAAACAAATGTTTAAGCATGAGGCAACATTGAGGTTTATGATATATCAACGAGACTGAAGTAATACTTCCTTGGAAGAAACAGTAAAGTCAAAATTTCATAAGGCACAAGAGCATAGTCTTATAAACGTGTGGTAAGGTGAGGCAAGGAAAGCCTGGAGACAGGGTCTGATTTCTACTCATGCTGAAGGAAATGGGCTTTTTGCTATTAACTGTCTGTCAATGGTGAATGCCATCAGGCTGTTTCATACTACAGCAAATCTTGTTCATGTCTTTTCAGAATCTGTCATGTACCTAAGTTAGTGAGCCTTAAAAATGTCTGGAAAGAGTTAATTGAGTTTTTATTGTAAAGGTTATTCAGAAGTTTAAACAGAACTTCTGAGTTTTGTTAATAGGACAGATTTTTTTCCTTTGTAATCTGAAAGGTTATCATGGAATTGGTGTATGGATAGCATTGTCTAGCACGTATCAGTGCTAACTTACACATGAGAGCTATTAGGTCTTACTATTAAATTACATTTGCTAACATTAACATAGTGCTGTGCTGGCCTGTCACCTGACCCAAATTAAAAAATGTTGTAAAAGACACTCTCTACAAAGTTAAAATCAGATGGAGAGGTCAAGCAGACAGAATGTTTTTCATAATTAGATTGCAATGACCGAACATTTAAGCACTTTTGCCTGCACATTTGCTGGAAGTGATATCAGAAGTCATTAATTGCCTAGGTCTAAACAGTCTTCTGAAAGTTTGAGTAGTCAGATTTGGTTTTGTTTGTTCTGTGTTGCATTTTGAAAGGGTTGATTTTCAAGAATATATTCATTTTGTAGAAGAGTAACTTGAAATATAAAAGACCTCCAGTTAATGTCTAGCTGACAGCTGTGATACTGATTTACAGCCAGAGGTTTTTGACAATTTTCAAACATAGTAATATATAGCAGTACCAGTGCTGTCAGTTGAGTGTTTTCCCACCCAAAACCACCTGCATAAAATATTATTTTAATATGATAAATTAAAGTGATGGTTGTCCTCTCAAAAATCATACCTTTTTTTTTCAGTCTAAAACATATATGTGCAGTTGGCAAGGGGATACCCTGTGTTTCACAGTCGACTTTGCTCTAGGATTTACCTGTTTTGACAGTAAAACAAAGGTAAGAGTCAAAGAAAAGGAAAACATAACTCTGTATTATTTTACAGTTATCAAAGTTATCATTTATTGCATTATCTTCATGTTTATGTCCAGTATTTATTCCTCAAATGTACTGCACTATTTATTTCTTTAGCCCTACTGAAATGTAGTCAGCTTGAGACTTGAAAGGGGCAATTATCATTGTATAGCATGAAAAGATACATTTTGGAGAACGATATTAGAGAAGTAGCTTCCTTTTCAAGTAATAAAAGCAAAGGAAGATTATATTTAGCAGAGAACTTGGTTTGCTATAATGAAGAAATGTCAAGATTTGTAAAAGATTACAAGTCATAAAAAAAAATTAAATGTCACCTGATTCTATTTGTTTTGAAGCTATATAAAATAGGATTAATTATTCTGCCATCATAAGAAATTTAGGTCATGTCTAAAATAAACAGAATAAGGGCAAATGTTTTTCAAAGTCAGAATCTAAAAGATTGCATTCACTTCTCTTGCAAAACAGTGGCTATATAGAAAGTGCCTACAGGGAATAGTTAATGATATATGTCAACTTCCAAGCCATGTCTGTAATGCTATTATTTTCTGTATAATTGAATTTTACTTTAATGTAAATTATTCTAAGTGGATTTTAACATTTGTTTGACAGTAGAAGTAAACATATATACAAAAAATGTTTCTGCATTAATAGAACTGTGCAGTAGAAGGTCTGTCTTCTCAAATATATTTTAAAAATTCAGTCAGTCATTCTCAGTAAAGAGGGAACACACTGCATGTTAAAATACTGATGAAGGATCTAATTTTTGCATGTTGGTATTTTGTGGTCAAAATGCACAAATCAATTCAAATCTTCATGCAGAGAAATAATGACCAAGATTAAATGAAAATTGAGACTAATTGAATTAAGTGTGTTATTCCAAAAAGCTGTATAAAATTTCAGGAAATACTTTTTTGCATGCCCTTCTCTGCCTCAGGTGATACTGCATTCTGGAGTCCTGCTTCTTGCACAATTGTACAAATTTTGCATGTGCCCACAAATTAACTGTAGGAAGTAATCTCTCTAACCTATAGAAAGGGTTTAAATGTGAAGACTGATTGCACGTACTCCCACCTTTAATATTATAAACTTATTCTAGAAATAGGACTTTGTGTCACAGTGCCTACCTTCAGTATTGATGAGGAGGAGGATTTAGATTAATCTTTTTTGCTTAGTTGAAGAGAAACACAATATACCATCAAATAGGCTGATTCCGTTGCTAAATGGTAAAAATTCTGGAAAGCTCAAGTGCATTTATTTTTCATCTGTGTGAGAGATGGAGATGTTCTCTGCATCCTCAAGCCTGAGTGAGGCAGTAATGTGTGACTTCTGCAGTTTATCTTTCTTCCCTTAATTGTCACCTGAAGCTTACTGTGTTTTCCCATATGCATAGCTATTTCAGAATATTTCCTATCAACACAAAAAAGATTCCTAAAGTGGTCAAGCAATTAACAGTTCATTAGGGTCATAGCAATTTTACTGAAAAATCTATTTTTTCTTCATGTTAATGAAAAAATTAAAATCTTCTATTCATGCAAAGAATGCTCTTATACCACCACAGGTGTTCAAATAGGATTATTAAAATAAAGGCCAATTCCCTCTCTGCTCTGTGACTCTAAATCTGGATCTCAAATTTTGGGCAACCAGCTCATGTACTCATTGAAAAATATTCTTTTTTACACTTTGAAAACATTTTTAAAAGGGTCTTCTTGTTACAAATCCTGAAATAAAAAGCATAAGAACTTTTGTTTTGGAGTGTGGTGGGTTGACCATGGCTTCCTCCTGAGCTGTGCAAATGAGAGGAAATATAACAAAAGGCTCATGGGTCAAAATAAAGGCAGGGAGAGACCATTCACCAGTGACCATCATGGGCAAAACAGACTCCACTTGGGCAAATTATTGTAATTTATTGCCAATCAAATCGGAGTATGCTAATGAGAAATAAAACCAAATCTGAAAACATTTTCCCTGCACCCCTCCTTTCTTCCCAATTTTCTTTATCTCCTCCCCTCCAGCAGCACAGGCAGGTCGACAATGGTGGCTGTGGTCAGTTCATCACACATTGTCTCTGCCGCTCCTTTCTCCTCAGGGGGCAAACTCCTCACAGTCTTCTCCTGCTCCAGTCTGGAGTCCCTCCCACAGGAGACAGTCCTCCAGAATCCAACATGAGTCCTTCCCATGGGCTGGAGCACTTCAGGAACTGCTTCAGTGTGGGTCCTTCCCACCAGGTGCAGTTCTTCAGGAACAGCACCTCCTCCCCCTTCTTCACTGACCATGGTGTCTGCTGGGTTGTTTCTCTCCCATATTCTCACTCCCCTCTCCAGAAGAAAAAAATGTCTTTTAGAGAACTTTTCTTGAACAGTTTGTTTTCCTGCATGTTCTATTCCAGGCTCATGATGGGCTTAACTCATTCAGCTTTTATCATTTTGGGCCCATCACTGAGATATTTCTGTAGCCTGCATCTGCTTTATATCTCATTGTAGAGATTCTTTTTATCTTGCCGGCTTGGTTGGTTCATCTTCCCCATCCCGTGCCTCCAGACACTCATCCAGTATGAAGGAATCCCAAAGTGTGCATTTTCTTCCACTTTCCAGCACTATCTACTTCTCTTCTTTCCCATTCGGTGTCAACTCTTGAAAGAGATGATGACTCCAGCAATGCCTATTATTACTAAATTGTTCCTAAGTTCTTTTTTCATCCCCACCTTAGCAGTTATATTACACCGCAAACATTCATCCATCCTGTTTAGAGCCAAAACTCATTTAAGCTTTGAACACTTTTCAGGTAGTCTAATTAGGCCCTCTGGACCCAGTTAAAACCTGTTCATGAATGTAAAGTTTAAGCACCGTCACAGTGCTGTAACGTGGTTCAGTTTGTCTTCATCTGTTATATCTCTCTGAGAAGTCGGTGACATTTATGTCTTCAGGGAACGAGGAGATAGTTTTTTTATTTATAGGGCATTCCATTTTAAACTATGAATAGGGTTGTGAAGACCACTGGTAGCACTGGTCTACTTAGAAAAAAATTTTGAGAAGAGTCCTGTTGGAAAATGAAACACAGGAAACATTTTCCATATGTGCTTTTGAAATAACCTTCCAAATATTGAAATTGTGTTTCCTCAGCAGTGTCCAGGGACTGAACTACATTTCAAAATGTGCAGAGAATTTTCTTTAAGATTGTAGTCACTAAAGGAAACATCAGCAAGAAATCAGTGGGTGCAAGTTGTTGCCTTTGGTTTTTTAATTGCACATTTTCGGGTGATCAATAGAAAACATTCAGATAAATACAGAAAATTATCTTGATTTTAAAAATAATTTCCCAATTTTTGTTTTTACAAAGTATCTCCATAAATATTAAAGCATATCTGTCAATCTAGAATTTGCCAGCACTAGTGAGATGCCATGCATAAACCTGTAAGAGACCAAGAAGCCTAGAATTCTTATGTATTTTACAAACCATTAGGTAATGTAAAACACATTTTTGTGGTTTCTGAGACTACATTCAATAATTATATTTTTCCATTTCTATAGCTTATTTGAGAGTTTCAAACCACATTTCACATATCAGTAAGCTCAGCTTTGCAATATCTGTGTAAGTCACAATTATCTGTTATGCAAATGAACCAGCTGAAATATGAAAGATCAAGATATGGCGTGGAATTGTGTTCATACTGAAACTGATACAAATATCCTCATGGATCTTTATGGAATTAAGCTTTTGCCATTTTTATATTATGTAGGCAACTGGAACATTTATATTTCAGAGAATTTCTAAATAGTTTAATTGGTGAATATTAACATTGCATCTTTTGCTTTCACAGAGGGTACAGCTAATTTTAATTGCTCTGCCCAAGCACCTGTTATCATGCACTGCATTACTGCCCGAGTGCTTTATTTTAGTACAGAAACATTGATCATCACTCTACTGTTCTAGGTGAAAACAAGTAACAGAGTCGTTAATCAAATTTCTTTTTCTTTAGAATGTGCTATGGAGGTTTAAATTCTCTCAGCTCAAAGGTTCTTCAGATGATGGGAAAACAAGAGTAAAGCTGCTTTTTCAAAATCTAGACACCAAACAAATTGAGACAAAGGTAAGGAACATCCTCTTTTTAAATTTAGTTAAACATGAAATAAAATTACTGTCAAGGCATCAGAAATACCGTTTACTATTGGACATACATATGCTGAGTACATCACAGTTTATCCTTTCTTGAATATTCTTCAGAAGCTCCATAATGAATTGAAGTGATGTAATACCTTTAGATTTATTACACTATTTCTACAAGCCTGTTAATAAGTTATGTTATGTTGGTATTTTTCTCCTTCAGAAAGATAATTTCTGTGAAGTTATTCTGTCAACCTATATAATGTCTAAAAACTTAAAAAAGATAAGTAAAAATAAAATTATATAAATGCTAAATACATTTTTAAGCTGCTATATAAGTGGACTTAAATTTTTAAATGCATATATGAATATGATACGCTAAAAAAATTAAAATTTTATAACACTTAGTCACTTTTAAAAGGGAATATTCTTACAAAGGGCAAACAGTTGCTGAAATTTATTTTTTCTACTGTGAACTGAGAGTACTTGATGCTTTGCAGGATTTAGAATTGTGCAGCCATCCAGTCACTAGTACAGATGAGATATTAGTGGTGTCTCATTTTTCTTTTTTTCTCTTGCAATTATCAAATAAAAGTTTGAAACTTAGAGTTCAGATTCCCAGCTGAACTTCAGCAGTTTCTAGTTCAGGGTTGTTGCCTTCTGGAGGTCTGGCTGTAATGCTGTAATCTGCTCTGATTCTGCGCTTTGATCACAAGCTTGCTGTTGAATAAAAAAAATAGACAATTTTTCAGTTATATGGTTTTAAAAAGAATGAGCAGAATGTTGGTGTGGTATGACATAGAAGAGGAAGATAAGAGTGTGGTTCAACTGGATTTTGGTGGACAAAAGCCAGTGAAAACAACAGAAAAGTATATGAAGACCTATGAAAGTTTTCAAATACTCTTAGCTGGAGTTGAACAGATTAAAGTCACTTACAAAGTGATATTTTTCTATAGTGACCATACATGAAAGATATATATTACCTATCCTTTTTATGGTTAAAAAAAGTTGTAAGGAGGAAGTCCATAATCTTCCTTATTTATCATAAAGTTACAGCAAGTGCAATATATCTTTCTTTATACATCTGTATTAGTAAATTATTCAGGATTTCATCAGCAAGCTTAACCTGAGTTGTCTCTTGGCTCTTCTGCAAAAGATATTATAATATCTTTTACAAAAGGAACAATGCTATAGTAATTTGTCTAGTAGCAAGCCATTTCCACTTCATTTCTCACAGTAGTCCTTGGAGACAGAAAAGGACTACTGTCTTCATTTTATATGTGATCATCTGTTGCAGAGAGCTTACATAATTCATTTCAGGTCAGACAGGAAGATTGTACTTGTGCAAAAACTATGTTGTGTATCTCTGTGCATTAAATCATTAGATAATCCCTGTGTGTGATTAGCCAAGGGCTGCAATTGCATTGCTTGTAATGGAATTCTATTACTTTAATACCATATCATTACTCCTTCTGTTGTAGTAAGCAATCTGATTTTTTTATTTTATTTTATTGGGGTTTTGTGCAAACTAAATTGTTTTTAATTGGTTTTACCTGCCTTTTACTATTTAGATAGAAAAACTGTAAATTTTAGCATTTTTACAAAAATGTGATTATCCGTTAAATTATTATAAATTATTATTATAAAATTACAGTCCTTATGATAATTTGGCAGCAAATTTTGTTCAGAAGACAGATTTGTTAAAACATTAAAAATTATTATTTTACATAGCTCTAATGAAAACGTCCTGTAATTGGCAAAATTTACATGAATATTTGTGAGGTACCTTGAAAGAATCAGATGGAAGCTGATATGTGATTAGTCCATACAGAATTCCTAATATCAATGTACCTAAATGTCCAAACGTGTTGTAAATATTGGAAGATCCCAGCAAAAGCTCATTAAAGCCCAGAGGAAATGCTGACATTAAGTAACTGAGGATTTATCTGCATTTCAGTGCTTACACCTTTTATGCCACCTCTGCAAAGTGCACTGTACCCACTAGGATTTCACATTAGACGGGACTGGGATAGAGCTGTGCAGCCTCTCCACTTCAGATAAGTGGTATATAAAATCAGGTGTGTGCCCACCACCTAAATGGTATGATTTCTTAGACTTTAGAGAAACTTAGAGAGTTGTAGGCCGGCTGGAAACTGCCCTACACTAATACCCATAGTACAGTCCAGTATTTGCTTCTGCTTATTGCACTTAGAGAGATTTCATAGGGCCTGATGGTGCTGCACAGTGAAAATGAGGCCAATACCAAGAAAAAAAAATGTTATCAAA
This sequence comes from Origma solitaria, assembly GCA_013397895.1. Classification (NCBI taxonomy): domain Eukaryota; kingdom Metazoa; phylum Chordata; class Aves; order Passeriformes; family Acanthizidae; genus Origma; species Origma solitaria. The sequence continues at coordinate 1,028,563 of VZRL01001399.1, read as the reverse complement.
TAATAGAAGTTTCATTTTTCCTGAGTTAAATGAGCCACTATGCATGAAAGAAAGCTTGATGCAAATTACTTATGTTCCCTTGGCAGAAAACAGAGTTAAGGTTGCAAAATAATTTTCCAGACTATGACTAATTTTATATTCTTGTGAATACTTGGGGGTAAAAAAAAAATCACATTTGGGAATTTTATTTTTGTGTCTTGTTACTAGCGAGATGTGATGTTTCTTGTCTTATTTTGGCTTCTAAATTTTAAGCCAAGTACTTCTTCCCATGCACTTTGGGTTTCGGTGAACAATACTTTCCTCCATTAAAAGAGTTTTCTGTTGAAAGGAGATAATAGTGCCGAGATTCCTGTCAGTTGTTCCTCCTTCAGGTCCTTCATATTCCCTCCAACTTATTATAGTTTCCCACTTCAATACTTCTCTGAACATACCTTGCCTTTCATATTGAGAAATTTACGTGTAATCTTAATAATAGTAGATATCCTTTACCCAAATTTTCAAGGTTGATCTAAAAAAAAGAAAAAGAAAAAAGATTAATACCTTCAGGTTTGTATTGATGCTTTATCTCCCTTAGCTAAACCGTAGCTATATGGAAGATAAGACTTTTTTCCCCGGCATATTTTAATTGAGTATTTCCCTTTCCTTTTCATCTTACTTAGTCTGAAATATTTATTGAAGAAAGGGAAGAAACCATTGTGATCAATACAGTAGTGTGAACCAAACTGAAGCTTCAACTAGATGTTTCTGGTCTCATAAACTTCTTGTCTGTTATCAGAAGATAACTTAAGAGCCCTGTGTATTCTTATCCACAATATGGCAACCAAGCCCTGGTATACTTGCTGAGATACAGAACCAAATTTAGAACTTCGGTTTCCATTTTGACTTTGATATTGTCTCAAGCTAAAACCTGGAGGTCTTTATTTGGGGTTTTAACAAGAAAAGGAAAACAATAAAAACCCAAAACAACAAAAGCAACAACAATAAAAAAAAGCAAAAAAATAAAGAAACAACCCCCCCCCAAAAAAAAAAATCAATCTGATGGGAAACATATCTTGAAAAATACAGTGGTAATTGTTGTGTTCTTGTGAACATATAATAAACACTGGGGCTTGCAAGTGTCCTTAAAGAAGTCATGAAATGCACAGGGCACAATAACACTCTCTGTCAGCATGTCCATTATTTGCCTTTTATGTGATACAGTCTCATGTCTTGTTCAGATAGTGATTCAACAGCTCTCGGAAGTAATCAATAAAATTGTGTGCATGGTAATATTACAATAGGCCTGTCAAGCTCTTTATGCTATGTAATAAATCCAACTCTCCTAGGTGGGTGGATGAAACAAAACCATATATTTTTCTTCCTTGGCTGTACACATACAGTGATGGAGGTCAGTGCAGTGTGCTCATTTTTTATATTTTGAGTACCAGCAGGAAGTTTTGCAGTCTTGTCCTCCCACTGCTTTAATCCAATCTTTTGTGTTCTCTCAGTGTCTTCCTTCTAGTGCTTTTGTTGTATTTAATCTACTTATTACAGTACATACAGTAAACTGAAATAACTTTGGTTATTGAAATATTAGATATGCACAGATTCTTCTATAAAACTGACAATCTCAATTAAAGAAAAAAGTAGCAATCACAGAGAGGGAAAGCTAACATAAGGGTGTTGTTGATGGTATGGCACAAATAAAATGATCAATTACTCATCTGCCTGGCAGAGTACAGAGACAAATGTTACTTTTTAGAAAAAAAAAACCTATCAGGGCAATGTATTTGTTTGAAAGAAATATGATTGGTGTTATTTTCCAGGAAGAATTCACATTACACTCCAAAGTGTGAAGTGACATTATACTCCAAAGTGAAGAGGCTAAATTTCCACCTATAAAACTGTATTCAAAACAGCAAAGGTCTTGTTGAGACACATATTGTGTCCCAGTCTTCAGACTATGCAACATCTACAGTTTCCCAAGTCTGAATGCTGTCCCTATCTTTTACTAAATCCGTATTTTCAAACTAACCCCCAGTCCTCTTCCCCTTTCTCTGTTGTAATCTACATGCAGGCAACCTGCACAAATCCCTACCCCAGCTTCTCCTTAGCTACGTGTGACTATTCCTCATCATCTATGCCTAAACTAGCTGGCTGCAGGATCGCAAAGGCAGCCAGCACAGCATCAAACACCCTTCAAACACAAAGCACTGCAGCCTTACTCCATTAGTGGTCTTCTGGATGAAATGCTACTGTGATAAGGTGCGTTTCTGGAAACTTATGGTGCACGAGGCCTCAGGTGAGCCTCACCTCTCTGATACCACATCTAGCTGACCACATCTAACCGAGCCCTGCAAGACAATATCTCCAGAGCTCTGATCCTGTTTTATGATCCCAGATGATTGCTTACCCCTGCCCAAAGCTATTATAACCTAGTGAAGATGTGAGAGACAGCAAGAGGAGTGGACCAGCTGGTAAACTGCATGAGGGGTGCTTATATACCACACATTTTGTTTTTCAGCTCTGTAACAACTTTCAAAATCAGCACCACTCTTGAAAATAACCCCAAAATGGGAGATGAGCAGTATTAACTGCAGAAAATACAGTGTTGTCATCACATAAAACACAGGTTTAGTGATATTGCTAGTCTTCCAACTCCATGTAGATTGTATCTTATGGAAACAAAAGCATATTAGTATTTAGAAGGTTATTCACAACAGATTAGACAACTTCTGCCAGATACAGAGGAGGAACTACTCCATTTTAATCCATCCTCTGAACTGTGATGGAAGCACAGAGGACTCTGAGTAGGGACATTGGGAAGGAGTGACTCACAGTGATGAGATGTTCCTGTCTTTGAGCTTTTCTAACCCCGAAGCTCTCCAAATAATGTTGTTAGAGTAGTTTGAAATCCTGTCTGTAGTCTGTGTTAGGTTACCTCTGTTTGCTTATCTCCATAAACATTTATAGACTGGAAGTACATTAAGCTGGAGTGGAGAAATGGAACCTCTGTGAAGGGCTCTCTTCTCTCGGTTTGTTTGATTGTGTTTGGCCAGTGTGCTGAATGTCAGAACCTAAAGTGGAATTGTTGAGTGATTTCAGTTGATTTCGGAGCAAATCTAATGGGAATGGTCATATTTTTTTATTCCTTAGTTTTGAAGATTGGAATTGGAATTGGAATTTCAGTAGATGTAAACATTTTGCTTGAGCCAGGAACTGATATATTACGGCCTATATTATTTCATATTTCATTAATAATCATGACTGTGTACATCATTTTAGTTTTATAAAACTTAGATAAGAACAGTTAAATAGTGGCATTGTGGGTTTTTTTTTTCCTAGAAGTGTTAATATTAATTTATATTAATATTTAAAGTTAACAGCTGCTGTCAATAAAATGTATTTTAAGAAACCTCCTCCCATACTTGTTCCTCAAATGTCAGCTAAAATGGGAAAAACAGGAGCATTTTGCCCCCCAAATTTAGGACCAAGATTTCATGGGCTTAAATACCTTGAAGGATTTTTATCAATCCTCATGCTTTCCTCTGCTTCACTATGGCTTTTCCATCAGTTCCAGTCCCTTTGGGGGGTGTTACCTGCTCTGCCATGGAGCACCTCCTACTACTGGAGGCCTCCTACTGGCCTACTACTGGCCTTGCTACCTTTTTGGAGAATTTCCTGCCCTTTCTTATGTACATTTACCCTGATGCACCCCTGCATCATGTGGGGCTCAGACGTGCCCTGTGGTGCATTAGTTGGACCTGGCTGGAACCTTCTCTACCTGGCACAGGGCTGCCTTGGCCTCTCCCTGCAGAGGCTGTGCCTGCAGGTCCCTCTACTACCAAAAATTTCCCTGTCGTGCCCCAAATAGGGTCACAAAATCATCCCCAGCAAATACCAGTGAGCAATTCATTAGTAGTAGGACAACTTGTGCCTGGTAAATACAGGATTTGGATAGCAAAATGTGTTTTGTGCCTTGGATAGCAAAATGGTGTGATGGTGAGCTTTTCTGGAACAGCAATCTTGAATTCCAAATATTCTGTTTGGGCCGGTTTTGTTTAGAAAATACTATAAAGTTCTCTTACAGAAAATGCAGAAGTTCAGTGCTTTGCTTTTTGCTTAAAAACAAGCATACGGTGTGCCTCAATAAACAATTAGTTGGCCATCAGATTGTTAAAAACTGTCTTCTCAACCCAAAAACTGTCTTCTTCTCAACCCGAAAACTGTCTCAAGTGTACCCACAATGTATTTACCAGCTGCAGACTTTACACATAGTAGTATCATGTAAATTGAACATGTTTTTTATGTTACATTTTTTGTCTTTGTGTCAGACTATCACTCTATTACTGTCTGGAATCATAGGGAAAAAGAAATTTAACTTGTGAACAGAAGATTAAATATGTTGTAAAAAGTCAAGCAAATCTGAGAGCTGTTTAGGAGTAATTCTGCCTTTCTTTGTGAATTAGGGCATATGAATTTCATACCCAGCCACGTTAGTTTCTATTATTAGAGTGTGGGATGACTTCACCCTATCTTCCACTCTGCCTTCAGAGGCTGACAAGGAATATGATCTCCTCAACCTATGCTCCAATGACTTGATATCTCATCATCCTCAAAAAGCCTTAACTTGTCAAGTACTTTAATAACGTTCAGCAAGGCCAAGTGGCTTGGGTCACAACAACCCCTGCAGTGCTGCAGGCTGGGGGCAGAGTGGCTGGAAAGCTGCCCTGTGGAAAAGGGCTCATGGGTTCTGGTTGACAGCAGCTGAACATGAGCCAGAGTGGGCCCAGGTGGCCAAGAAAGCCAATGGCACCTGGCCTGTGTCAGCAATGGTGTGGCCAGCAGGACATGGCCAGTGATTGTCCCCCTGTGCTCGGCTCTGGTGAGGCCACACCTCGAGTGCTGTCTCCAGCTCCAGGCCCTTTGCTTCAAAAAGAGCAATGGATCTGGTGAAGGATCAGATGGGTGTGTTGTTTGAGGAGTGGCTGAGGGAGCTGGGGATTTTTAGCCTGGAGAAAAGGAATCTCAGGGAGGGTCTCAAGGCTCTACAACTGCCTGAAACAAGTTACAAGTGATAGGAAGAGAGGAAATGGCCTCAGCTTGTGCCAGGGAAGGTTTAGATTGGGTACTAGGAAGAATTTCTTCACCAAAAGGGTTGTCAAGCCCTGGAACAGGCTGCCCAGGGAAATGGTTGAGTCACCATCCCTGGAGGTATTTCAAGTGTAGATGTGGCACTTAGTGGCATGGTTTAGCAGTATACTGGGCAGTGCTGGGTTAATGGTTGAACTCAATGATCTTCAAGATCTTTTCCTACCTTTATTATTGTACATTTAAACATTTGAATGTTCTTGTAAGTTGTCTGCTTTCATTGTCCAAGCTGAGTACAATGTAAACAATAAAGTAGCACAGAGTGAAAAATAAAGTGACATGCAGCACTGCCAGTGAACGAGGTATGGTTATACAGCTTTTGTTCTTAACAATTTTAACTTTACAGTTTCCTATAAAGATTAAATTTTCATATTCAGGCCATTATTGTTTTCTAACTAGTCTGCTCTGTATTCATGTAAAATGTTTACAAACCTGAATTGAATTCACATTTTCTCTTCTATTTTCTTTTCTCTTTTCTCTTACTTCTTTCAGGAACTTGAATTTCAGGATCTGACGGCAGTTTTACACTGTATTCACTCCTTTATAGCAGCAAAAGTGGCATCTGTGGATCCAGTATTCGTAGACAGTCAGAGTATTGCAAGAAAATATATGTACAGTAACTGATACTAGATTATATGTCGTGACTATGGAAAATAAATTATTTTCTTAAAGAAAGTAGTTATTTCATTCATAATATTGCAATTTTGTGATTTTATAAGAAGCCTATAGTTGTGTTACCTGTAATGTTAAGAGTTTTCACAATCTGATAAATATTTTGAATCTATAAGTTAAAAAATACTAAGTCAAACAGAATTGTTTTATCTTCAGCATTAATCTAAAATTCTAAGTTCATATCCATTCAGTAATATTTGCACAGTCATTTTTATTTCTGTTCTCATGATGATACATTCTCCCCCTTATTAGATAGTAGTGTGGAGCAACATTTGAAAAGTGTATGTCCAAAATTTGGCTGCTAAGTCTGTTTTGAAAAGTGTTGGGCACACAGGCAATTTCTACAATCTTCACAGTAGAAAAGTAATTATTGAAGACAAGTGCTGTAGGAATTGAACTCTTCTCTTCCTTCTATATGTTTGAAAAATTGTAGTTCCATGGTTGGGTCCTTTGAAGACCTGAGAGTTTAAGTTCTGGCAAAACACTAAATACTTTGTTTCGTATCTAGGAATATATTTAAGCAAATACTTGGCTCTAAGCGTATGGAGTAGCCCCAGTGTACGCACAAGGCGTGTGTTTAAGCATCGTGGCAGATCAACTGTGAAGAGCTTTCGACTCAGCTCAGAAGCCTGACTGTAGGCACTCAGTTTTAGAAAACTCGCCATAGGGATTTCTCATCTTTAATAAAGCTTCCATGACCCATTCATTTATTTATTCATCGATTGAGTTGACACTATCCTTTGATGTGATGCTCTGTATGCTTGGGAACAAGCTTTTGTTTGGAGGAACATGTTTCCAGTATAAGATGATCACAGCAAAACATAAAGATTTTTCTGGGCCATCTACATTTTTCCCCCTGTAGTTTTAACCTTGACTTAAATTCAAGAAAAGTGGATTTTGTCCTTGCTGAGGAAATGGTATCATTTTACTTTCAACACATCCCTAACCTTCCTTCTGAAATCATATTCTTAAATGCACAGATAATTCTTTCTGCCATTGAAGAAAATTACATAAAAAGAAGACATTTTAATCTTAGGGCATATTTCTTGTAAGCAATACCAAATATTGCAGATTTCTATGATAGAAGTCTCAGTTGTTCTCACTTGCAGTTTTGAGGCAGCATCAAGAAAATAAACCAATCAAAATTAAACAAGTAGAATATCTTAGGTAGATGCTATGGATAAGGAGTGAATTCATCAAAGTCCTCCCTACATTTCAGGAGTCTTGTCAAGTGTCCTGATAAAGTAAAAGCCTAAAGTATTGTATTCTAATGAAAAGAGGTTGGTGCCTCTAAAAGGTCTCAGGTGAGGAGTGTTTTTACTTAAACTCAGTGCTTAAGTTTAGTCAGCTAAATTCTCTCCTTCAGGTCTTAAGCTGTCTTGGCAGACTGCAGTGGGGCCATAGGCACTGACTTCAAATGGATGTTTATCTGTCCGCCTAAAGCTTAGGCACAAATGAAGTGCCTCACACAGGTGATTTGATCCTGTCAGGTGTATTACTCGTTTCTAAGTATTATCCATAGAGAAATTGATGTGAACAGTACAGACTCTGCTTGCAATTCCAATGTCTTTTTGGGTTCCAATGTTGTTTGCAATGAGGCAAAGTGGGAGTGCTAACTCCTGGTTCAACAGTATTTAGCAAATATGATAAATAATTTTATTAATTAAAAAAAAATCTTTATAGCCATTATGGTATTTTTAACATACATAATCTCAATTTTATATCAATTTATTTTTTAAAAATCATAAACTTTTCTCTCTCAAGCATGCAGTTATTGAAAATGTTTCATTTAATTCTCAGCTTTCTATTTTATTTTCAGCTCATTGTATTTACTGAGGTTTTAACATTCACAAATTCTAGCATTAACGCTAGAATATCTTTCTTACAGTCAATCCTCAATTCAATTTATTAGCATGAACAATTATAAATGTCAGAGTTTCTGTAGGATGAAAAACTATGGAATTAATTCCATTTTGTTTTACTAATATTTTCTTATAGACAAAGTTGAACACTAACATGGTAGTTACAGTAGAAAACTGCACCAGCAAGTACTGAACTGGTAGTACAGTCAGACATCTAGACATAATGTTTTAAGAATCATGTGATTATAAACTCCCCAAATACTGTAATAAAACCTTAAAATAAATTAAGTCTAGTTTATTAAATAATCTTTCATTTCTACTAAAAAAGGTTCTGCAATTCAAAGAGTATTATTGATTTTTTTTTTCCAAAGCATCTGGATATTGCACTTTTTCATTAGCATATTCAAATTTCTTATATGAAGTTGCTAATCCTGATTTTAAGTAATTTTATTATTTGTTTAATGGAATATCTAAATTCTTTTAGTCTTTTGATGAGCTACTGTTTTTGCATACAATAGTTTTCTTCTGTATATCCAAATCAATCTCAAGGAATATTAGAGAAAAAAATTTTATAAATTCACCCTCTGAATTTTAGCATTGCATTTTAGAAATAATTCTCCAACATATTTTTAATAAGGAACTTGAAGATCCTTATTAGCTCACCTGCTTTTTCCTTTCTTTCACATTGTACAACAGTCTCAAGGTAGGGACTAAAGGCCAGTTTTCTTAGGAAATTGTCAGCGCCTGGGAAAAGCTAATGGATTGCTAGTTACTCAGCTGGTATATAGGCTGTGTAGGACTTGCATAGCACCTTGCATTTGTTAGTCATATAGCTCATATTTGAAAATGTTGCACTCCCAATTTTTTTGGTTGCTTGTGTTTCTTTGTCAAATTTTTAATCATCATTAGAGCATAAAGCCTTCAGAATGTGGATCATATATGATGCATATGTTTTTCTCTGTCAAAGTTTTGAGTATTTGCACCACTTTTCAGCTCACTAAACACCTCAAAATAGGAAAATAGTAGGATTCACAAATAGATCTTCTGGTAGATACCTTCCACAATCACCCCTCAGGAATTGCAGGCTGAGGCAGAGGACACTTGCTTTAGGCAGCTGGAATGTCAAATATTTAATTGCTAATGAGATCATAAAACAAATTTTAATATTCTTTGTTGCATGCTTGTGATATATTAAGCTTTAGTCTTACTATCTCATTATGTATTTGTGCATAGTTTTCATTTATATTTTTCTAGGGAGACAAAGGTGAGCCAGAATTGAAGGAGTAGGAGGAGAAGAAGTATTGGCTACAGCAGCAGCATAAATAGCAGTCTGGGAAAGGAAGCATACAAACACAGAGTTATAAAATTGGGCACTGTCACAAAATCAAGACAGCTGCTTGTGATTAGAAATGAGTAAAAAGAGGATAGTCTCTGTATGTCCAAATTGTCTTTATGCCTTTATTTAAACTGAAAACTTGGTTAAAAGGCTAAAAATAATCCCATCTACAAACATGATTTTGAGTGAATGAGTAGTACTCTTGATTTAAATCAAAGCAAGGCTCATCAGTGACTTAAAAATTAAGGAGTGGCACTGCATGGACTTAGGCACTGGACTTGAATCATACCGATGATTTGTTAATGTAATTTCTGGCCTATTTTGCTCTACAGTGATTAAAATCTGCAGAAAAAAATCCTATGCACAATGAAACTAAAGTCAACTCATCTCTGTTCTCAGTGCATGGCTAGGTTGTACTATCCTCTTGAAAACACCAGAGCATTTAATAGAGAGAATGTGGCCAGGCTGTGCCAGATGGCCTCAGGGATAAAAAACAGGCCCTGACAATTTTAGTTATAAATTTAGATGTTACCAGACTGTTTTACTGACTCAATATGACCTATACTATTTAATTATATTTTTGCCTGGAATCATAAAGCCCAGAATTATAATATTGAGGCTGTGATGATCCAAAGCTCAAGTTGTGGAAATCTGACTGAATTCTTCTAAGGTTAGGATCTTAGTATTTCAAAGTGATTCTCAACCTTGAGCAGTAGGCCAGAAGCTTAAATAATAATTTTCTGGGGGATGAAGGCTAAGCTCTGACAAAGTTTGCAACCATAAATCTATAATTCTGTGTTGTATCTGAACTACATGAATTCATAAGTAACTTCAGACAAGGCATGCCTTTTCCACAAAACCTTTAATGTGTAGTCTGATCTTTGTAGCAGGGCAAGCAGTATTTAAAGCTGCCTGAATCTTTTTTTAAGTACAACTCCATAAATGCTTCTGCCAAAATACTCTCTTATAACACTTTCCTGTCCCCCTGAATATCTCCTCTATCACAGAGCTCAAAGTGAGGTGTGTATGCAATGCAATTTTTCTGCTTTTTATTTACTTCTGTGGTTGATTTTCTTTTAATATAGTTTGCCTTTGTCCTCCAGTAAGCTTTTGAGGGCAGAGAGGGTGAATGTTAGGAAGGAAGCACTTTTCTCCATGCTCTCATGAGAGGCAAAGTGGTGATTTCTGTCCCTCTTACCAGTGCCTAGGAAATGGGACAAAGGATTGCAAAAATGAAAGCAGGGGAGGGATGCACAGACAGACAGACTGTGAAATCTTTAAAAACTCCTTCACTTAGGTATGCAAGCTAAAAACACCTCTTGAACTCATTGCACTCACTTTTGGAACTTCATCAGGAAATTCCTCTTTCAGTGTAGTTCTCTTACATTGAATTGCTATTCACTGAGTTATGGATGCTGAATAGTTAAAGACTGCAAAGCAAAAATGTAAAATACATCATGAAATCATGTATTTTTTTTTTCTTAACCTATGCTTCAAAAATGTTTAGGTACTTTTGTGTTGAAGCTTGTAGAGAAGCAATTATCTTATATGAACTAAAAGACCTTGCAGTAAATTTATTAAATACAAAAACAATTTGTGTAGCATGCAAGTTGAAATCAAAAATGTATTTTAATCTGATTCAACCCAAAAAATTCTCAAAATTCTCAATATTTTCATGAAATTTGGAGTTATCAAATTCCACGGCCATGAGCCAAAATTCACTGCTATTTTAAATCCCAATGACTTATACAGGACTTTGCCTGAAAAAAAAGATACACAATTTTTAATAACACACAGAGGAAGAAAAATGCTTTTCTTATATTCCCACGGTGCCCAGCTGCCTACATGTTCACCTAAAGGATTCATTCCTACTGAAAAAACTGCTGACTTTTCAGTCAGGAATCAAACTCAAAATTACTTGGGCTGAAAGCTGTAATCTTTTCTTTTTTTAAATGGCTGTCATCGTGGCCTGTACAAGTTGCAGTTATGCAGATATTCCCTCCTCTAGTTTAAATGGATCACAGACTCTTTTTTTCAGTGCAAAAACATAATCTACTACACAAGTCTACACATCAGGAGATGTGAGTGGCTGAAGCATCCCAGCTGCATGCATCTCTAAGACTGTAAGACAACCAAAAAGGGAAAGGAAGTTAAGTGTAAGAAGAATTTTATTTTTCTTTCCTAGCTACCAATTATTCTTGGAACATTATTTCTGTTATGTTTCTAGGCTAATTAGATGACAGGTTTTTACATGTCTCTAAATTCCCTACTATGATGGAAATGTCGTAGTCAATGCTTATTAATGAATTAATGTAGGAATTAGGTGTCCAGTCTGTGTTAATCATCTTGTCTCAAGCCCATGATCAGTGGATAGAAACCAGAATACCCAAGGAATGCTTTATTCCATCCTGCAATAGATGCCTAAAACCAGTGGATAGAATCATGTTCTGAGAAGGCATCCCTCTCTATCAACTCGCTATCCTACCACATCGATTTTTGACAGCTCAATTTTCTATAGATAGGATTAATATCAGATTTATGTACCAATACAATAAAAAGTAGCAATCATGAGCAATGTTGCAGGATTATGAGAATAAAATAAAACAATCCTGAAGTGAATGAAATTTAAATCAGAAGTGTGCCATCCTCTTTAACTGGCAGAGGGGAGAGAAGAAAAGCCTGTTTTTTCCAGCTAGCAGTTATTACCTAGTGCTTAATAGAAAATATTTCTAAAATGACACAGTAGAAATTGTATTAATTCATAGATGAGTTCTATGTCTCAGGGGGTGCACTGACTCTTGGTACATAGAGCTACTCATAAAAAAATTATTAGAGACATTCTACAGTGTCTTGAAGCACTTTGTTCAATTAGCATTCAGAACTGAGCTAAATTACTACCTTACAACATCCATAAGCAGAGTACAAAATCAGCTCACTGTTTTCTTTTTGCACAGAAGATGGACAAGTATTCCCTGGCTGAGCAAATATGAATATTTAATTGGTTTTAGGGATAAAACTTTCCCTGTGCTTTAAAGTAGAAGTCCTTTACTGAACCAGTGTATTTAGTCAGACTATTTTATTGCTGGACAGGAAGGAAAAAAAGCTGTTTGTTAAATTTTTCACACTAGGACTTGGAGATGTGCTATAATTTTCATCTGTCCTGTACTCTAACTACATTAAATACAATGAAGAATCTTTGGAGTAAAGGCAGGAGTTTTCTTCATTTGCCTATAACTAAAAATACAGTGGCTTCCACAAAAGCCCCAGCAGTTACTAGCACATATCACATCATGGTGTTTGAGATATATTGATGCTTTCACAGAACTCAAAATGGGAAATGTTTGCAGCCAGAGAGAAGTAGGATCAGCAACATACAAACAACTGTAGAGTTGAATGTCAAAGACATTTCTGGGCTTCAGTTCTTCATTCCAGTCAATGATGTTTTATCAGCATTTTTAGTATTATTAGAGATTTATTTCTCCCCATCACTGGGATATTTATAGCAGGATGAAAGGAAAAGTAATCAGATTCATAACCAAACTTGTATTTAATTTGCCCTTCATCTTCCTTTGGACAAAGGCACTGAGGAATTTCAGTTAACTCACTCCATATGGTAGGTGACAATGCTCTTATGACAGCATCAGATTCTGGGTTCCTGGTCACTTACACAGAGTTAATTTCTTCCCAGTCCTGCAAATAATCTCCCTGAGTTTATTTTGCAGTTTAGTTTTACTAATATCTCAAAATACTCTTAACACTTTTGTTTCATTACAATATTTGTCACCCTAATTCTATAAAGCCAAGTGCTTCTAATGCCTTTTGTTATCACATTAACCATTTCTATTCCCTCAATAGTTTTTCATTTCTTTTTAATGTCTTAATAAGTTTCTCACTCACTGTTTTATACCCTGTAGAGAAATATCTGCAATTGCAATCAGGAAATTACCCAAAAAATAGACAGTTTCTGAATGCTGATATGAAAAGGATGCAAACAAGTTTTCTCTGCTTTAATCATGAAGATCTTTTACCGATTTTTCTCTCAGAAAAACTTGTACCATATTTCAGTTTTGTCTGGTGTGTCATAGTAGGTATGGCAGTAGGTCATTGCCATGCTAATTATTATACAGCCCTCAACAATATATGCCTTTTCATCAGTGGTAAGTCCATTTATGTGGCATGCTTTCTTATGATTTTACTTAATCAGACATATAGGTTTTCTGGGTTTTGCTTATTTAAATAGCATAGCCAGTCACCAAGTCGTTCTTTGCACTCAGATTTGCTTAGCTCCTCTGCCTTCAAAGAAAATGTTCTCCGAGTTTGACATGACTGATACTTTGTTTTGTAACAATACAGGAAAGTAGGTAAGGTATAGGTGTTATTTTTTTAAATTATTTTCAATAAGCATAGTATATTCTCTACCATCCACAGCTGCACTACTTTTCCAACAGGCTGAAAATGTCTGCATGTTAAACTGTGTCTAAGAGTGGGTCCCATTTTTGCCTAATGTTTGCTAATCAATTGCTTCATTTTAATTGGTGCGTCTTAATCTGCAGTAGACACTACCCTTAGATATATCATACCACTTCTATTTTATCAAGGTCATTTTTCTGAAAGATTATATATTGTGTTCTTTTGTCACATCTCTTTCCAAAAAAATCAATCAAACTTTGTTCTTTTACAGTTACATTCTCATCTCTTGGTCTGAAAAAATTAAATTGCCTGAAAAAAGTCTCTGTAGCTGTTCTCCAGCAATTTGTTTCATTTATGTTATTTTTTCCCTCTTCTTTTTCTTTTTCTTTTTTTTTTTTTTTTTACAAAAATGAGAAGAAACTTATATTCAGAATTTTTAGTTGCATGCTCCGTCCTATTTTTCTTTTTCCCACATTCTTTTTTAATTCTGATATTCAAAGCACACTCAGAATTATGTCTCTGTGACAGGAAAACATCCTGTACAAAATCAAAAATTTTGACAAGAATTCCAACTGTGTCAAATAACCTCACAAGTACATACATAGGGCAGATTATTGTACACTATTCTTTGACACCAAAATTTCACAATTGACAGAACTGTGTGCGGATTTACTTTAATTATCTGAACGCCAAATAAAATTGCGACCAAGGGAATGGGCGTTTCACTAAACATTGCAAAAATTAAGAACATTTCTATAGCATAAGGAAGAGGGGACGTCTTGGCATCAGATGTGGGGGATGTGTTTACATTAAGATGTTTTCCAAACCATGGACATAAGAACTACCAATTTGTGTCTGACTAATCAGTTTTTTTATCACCTAGAAAAGCCAGGGACCAGTGAAAAATACATAGGAAGGAATTTCCCAGACTAATTCAACTCTTCAGAAAATTTCTTTTGCAGACACACCCTTTGTCTCCATCATTTTAAAGCATCATATACCAGACTTTAAAAGCTGAATTCTAGCACCTGGCAATATGAGCCAGCAGCATTCACTGTGTCCTTCTTGCAATCTGCAGACTGTCTGTAGGATTTTGCATCAAACAACTTCCATCTAACAAGGAACAAACAGATGATGTACTTTAAACACCCACAAAAAGGATACAGAGCTATTAACCAGGGTAAGGTAGAATCATAAAGTCATAGAGTCATCAAGGTTGGAAGAGATCCCCAAGATCATCAAGTCCAACCATCCACCCAGCACGACCACTGTAACCACTAAACATCACCCAGCGCCAGATCCAGACACCTCTTAAACACCTCCAGGGATGGTGACTCCACCATCTCCCTGGGCAACCTATTCCAATGCCCGGCCACCCTAACAGTGAAAAAACATTTTCTAATACCTAATCTGAATCTCTGCTGTCTCAGCTCGAGGCCATTTCCTCTTGTCCTCTCACTGCAAGGCAGAAGAGACTGACACCCACCTCACTACAGCCTCCTTTCAGGGAGTTGTAGAGAGCGGTGAGGTTCCCCTTGAGCCTCATCTTGAGTCTAAACAAATCCAGCTCCCTCAGCTGTTCCTCACAGGACATGTTCTCCAGTCCTTTCACAAGCCTTGCTGCCCTTCTCTGGACATGCTCCAGTACTTCAATGTCCTTTTTGAAGTGAGTGGCCCAAAACTGAATGCAGGACTCAAGGTGTGACCTCAACAATGCCAAGCACAGGGGGAAAATCACTGTCCTGGTCCTGCTGGCCACACTATTGCTGATACAGGCCAGGTGCCATTGGCCTTCTCGGCCATTTGGGCATATATTGGCTCATGTTCAGCTGCTGCCAAACAGCACCCACAGGTTCTTTCTGC